>APFE030473809.1:1695-12392 GCA_000404065.3 Pinus taeda | reverse complement strand
AAAATGAAGAGACACAACCTACAATAGATCTGTTGTAATATCCTATGTTTTCTCTCACAGTCTCACCTCTCTATTTCTCGCTCGGGGAATACACATCTATTACACAGCCTCAAATACAATGCCCTCATACATAGAGATGGGTTGCCTTCTAGGGCAAAAAACCATAAACTAAACATAAGTTCTATCGTCAGATCATCCGCCTAATGAATGGTCGAGATTGACTAGAAATTATAATACTTTTACAAGGCAATTTTACATTTATTTTTAGCTTCAGGGGCGTTGGCCCCCAGACCCCCCAGTCGGGGGGATCGGCCCCCTCGCACCCCCCCACGTGGAGGGGTGTACAAACTTCCTGGGGTATACATCCGGCTGAAACAAAGACCTCTGAACAATCATGCTCCACACACAACACCTCTGATTGAGCTTCTAAACCAGCCTACTTATAAAGCTCAAGTTTCTCAATTCATGCATCCATCCACCTCAGAACCAAACCACGACAATTTAAACCTTCAAGAGGAAAGGCCAATGGTTGTTTATGGGCCACATTTGGAAGAACTTGATCCTTATAATGCACTCGTCTACGTGACTCTAGTAATCCATGACCTCTTATTGCATAATTGCATGTTGGATTCTAGAGCCTCACACAACCTCATGCCCTTATCAGTGATGGAATAGTTGGGCTTGTCAATCACCAAGCCCTACAAGGATCTATACTCATTTGACTCTAAGTGGATCAAATGCTTGGGAATGATAAAGGATCGGGTGGTAAACCTGGCTCAGATCCTTGTGAGGAGCGTGGTAATGGACATAGTAGTGGCAGACATTCCCTCTCAGTTCGACATGCTCCTATCTAGATCTTGGGGTTCCAAGGTGGGGGGCTCTATCAAGTTGGATCTTACTTATGCCACTATTCCCACTTTTGGAGGTGAGCAAAGGAGGTTTTACAGAGAATCTAGGTTTTTAAAAACTGTGACCCCAACTACAGGCTTAGAAAATTTCCCATTGCATGGGAAAGAAAGTGAACTCTCCTACCTATTCCTAGAGGAATATGAGACCTTCTTAGAGGAAACATCAGTACACCTAACAAGGTAGTTAGAGCACCACCATGAAAATGAAAATGAAGTATGGAAACTATACTTCAATGGAGAAAAATCAAAAGAGGGAAATGAAACTGGAATATTTTTTGTCTCTCTGGAGGGCAACCTGATACCCTTCTCATTCAAGCTAGAGTTTGAGGCAACCAACGACGTGGAAAAGTACAAAGAATTTATCCTTGGGTTACAAATGGAAAAAAAAATATGAATATTGAATGCCTAACGGTCTATGGAGACTCTGAGTTGGTCGTAAAGCAGATCGGAAATCAATGCCAAGCCAAACACCCTAGACTAAGGACTTACCGAAATGGAGTGTGGGATCGAATTGATAATTTCTTCCAGGCCTTTAATATCCAATTTCTACCCATGGAAGAAAACATAATGGTTGACTCCCATGTTGTAGTTGTAAGTAGTTTAGGCCCCATCAAAATCTGCTCCTCAGGTATGAGGTAGAAGTCAGATATAGACCCTCAATACTTGATAATGTCAAGCACTAGCAGGTATTCGAGGATGACAAGCAGGTAAAAAGATTCATAGAAGTCATTGGGGAGTTCAACCACTCCACCATTGATCAAGAAGAAGAAGAAGCATATCAAGAAGCCACTTCGTGGAAAGACATAGTGGTTGGGCACAAAATTTTGCAACTGAAAGGGAATACCGTCCCTCGTGGACTGGTTCCACTGGAAAGGCTTTTTAATAAGGACAACATATTCTCCAAACCAATGGCCCTGGAGATAGAGGATCAAGTAGAAGACTGCAACATCGGCTCAGAGGAGGAACCCCAAATTATCAAGTTATCAAAATGAATCCCCTTGCAATATAGACAAAGGTATTTAAATATATCCAAAATCTACAAGGATGTTTTCGCTTGGTCTTATGAATATTTGAAAGCATTTGATACTAACATCATTCATCATAAGATTCCTTTGAAGAGTGGAATAAACCCATGCAAGCATAAACTCAGGCAGATAAATCCACTCTTAATCCCATCCATTGAAAAGGAAGTAAGAAAGTTGCTGCAGGCAAAGATCATAGTTCCTTTAAGGTACTCTAAGTGGGTGCCCAACCTAGTCCCTGTCCAAAAAAAGAGCGAAGAAATAAGGCTATGTGTCGGAATCTAAATAGGGCGTCGCTAAAAGACAACTGCCCTCTGCCTAAGATGGATTATATATTGAAGAAGGTGGTTGGCTCAGCCATAATGTTCATGATGGATGGGTTCTCTGGTTACAACCAGGTGGCAGTACACCCTGATTATCAAAGGAAAACTGCTTTCACCAGCCCGTGGGGAACATTCATGTATGCTCACATGCCTTTCATTCTTATTAATGTAGGGGCCACATTTCGGAGAGCCATGGACATAGCTTTTGTACGGGAGCAAGAAAAATTCATGGTATTTTATTTAGATGATATCACAGAATTTTCTGAGACTGATGAAGAGCACATCCTCCACTTGAAGCTCACATTTGAAAATTCTAGGAGGTATGGTCTTTCTTTGAAACCTAAAAAATCCCAGTTCACCTTAAGTGAGGGGAAGATACTACGACACATAGTAGTGAAGGAAGGTGTGAAGATCGATCCTAAATGAGTCGAAGCCATCATCCATATTCCTCTTCCCAGGAATAAGAAAGAGGTCCATGCCTTTTCTGGGAGACTAAATTTCTTGAGGAGGTTCATACCCAACTATGTAGAAATTGCCAAGGGTATTACGGACATGCTTAAGAAGGAAAATGAAGTCAAGTGGAGCCCTGCCCCCAGAGATTCTTTCATTAGAATTAAAGAAGCTTTGGATGAAGCCCTGGTATTAGTCAGCCCTGACTATTCAGTGCCTTTCTACATATTTTGTTTCGTCTCTCCACATACTATTGTCGCAGTGTTGCTATAGAAAAATAAAGATGGTTATGGACAACGCATTGTCTTCTTCAGCCAAGTCCTGAGGGATGATGAGCTAAAATATAACATCTTGGAGAAACAAGCCTATGCACTATTCAAGGCTTTGTAGGCATTTCGTATGTATGTGCTACAATCGGAAATCACAGTGTTTGTCCCAATGATAACAGTCAAGGACATCATGGTGCAAGGAGACCACTGAAGGAAAAATGGGTAGGTGGATAGCTAAGATACAAGAATATGAGATAGACATAAATCCTACCAAGCTCATAAAAAGCCAGGGGTTGTCCAAGATTTTATTAGAATCTAATTTCCAAGCTTTAGGGATAAACCTAATCATAGAGGAAGGAAAACCAGAGGATCATCAAAGCGGGATTAAAACATCTAAGAGAAAATGTATGCCAAATATGATTCATCACCCTGGTATAAGAACATAATTCATTATCTCTTATTCCTTAAGTGCCCATTGGGGCTGGATAACTCCAAATACCGAAGTCTGAGATTGCAAGCGCAAAAATATATCATATCCAATGGTCTACTCTACTGGAAGGACCCGATGGGAGTATTGCCACTATGTTTGGTGGAGGGCGAAACCCATGAGGTGATTGCGGATTTTCATGAAGGAGCTTGTGGAGGACTGATCTAGGTGGATATTGGTGGCCAACTGCCTATTCCACTTGGACCCCCACCATTATTTCTTTCATTTTTTCAGTTTCCTTATTTGTAGTACAATTTACTATGTTTGGCAGTTTTTCGAGTCTAGAACTTCCGAAGTCGTTTTGAGGCCCTAAACAACATTTTCTTGGGAAACTTGGGACTAATATGGGTCGGGGACCTATGTTGGTCATTGAAAATTTGTAGTCCTCAGAGATACATTTCTAACAAGGTATTATGTGTGTCAAAAGGAGATCGTATGCCAAAATTATGACCCCAGGAAGTTGATGTACCAATTTACCCAAACAGGGCCCATAGTTTGGTGCTTCATCTCCTAGGGTTAGGTTTTTGGATGTTTAGGATTTTGCATTATTTCTAAATAATAAGTAGGCCTTTGAGCCTCATTGTAACATAATTCAAAGGCATGTAGCTGCCACATCTCTTCTCAAAGATAAGCTACCATCACTCGAGCTAGTCTTATTCCGTTTTGTTTGTAAGCATATTTCAGTATTTGATATTAATGAGATGAAGTGTTATTTCTACTACATCTTTGTATTTATGGTTATATCTATAATTTTTTGTGTTCTTATTTAAATCCGGATCAAGGACACTATAGTTGGAAGACCACAGCACATAAAATCTCAAGGCAAGATTCTGTTGGCCTACACTGTTTTGGAACGTTCATTCCCATGTCAGGTCATGCCAAAAGTGCCAAGTGTTTGCTAAGAGGAAAAATCTTTCTCCTCTCCCCTTGATTCTAGTACATGTAGAAGAACCTTTCAGGCAATGGGGACTAGATTTCATAAGAGAAATAAACCCACCGTCCAGTGGCCAACATAGGTGGATATTAATAGCCACAGATTATTTCACCAAGTGAGTAGAGGCCATCCTAGCCAAAATTACTACACACTTAGTGGTAATCAAATTTATGGAGGAGAATATATTATCTCGCTTTGGTTGTCACTTCAAAATTATCACTGATAATGCTCAAGTCTTCAAATTTGCCAAGTTCACTAGCCTCTGCCATAAATATAATATTGTGATCGGGCACTCCACTACCTATTATCCTCAAGGTAATGGATTGGCTTAGCCTCAATCAAAACTGTGGTGAGGGTCTTGAAGAAGACCACCATCAAGAATCAGAGGAACTAGGAACCCCAACTTAATTTTTCCCTATGGGCCAACTGGGTAACTCCTAAATGATCCACGAGTAAATCACCTTTTCACGTAGTGTATGGTAAATTTGTAGTCTTCCCGATCCAATTAGCGATGTCGATGGCAAAGTTACTACAAGAAGCTGAGGAAGAGCCAAGTTCCTTGACACGAAGGATAAATCAGCTGGTCGAGCTTCATGAGAACAAAGAACATATGGGGTCCACATTATCAAATTACCAACAAATGAAATCCTTATTTGAGAAGAAGGCCAAGGATCGACCTCTTCAAGCAGGAAGGCAAATTGCAATTAGGGCTTGTCTAGAACAACAACAGTGGAAGGCAGCAAAACTAGTGATTGATTGATCGTCAATATTGCAAATCGCAAGTCGGCAACCCATGGAACATATCATATCAGTGGTTCATAGTGTAGAGAATTGATATTACATATTGGTGATCGCGGGTGCAAAGGGGTGAACACAAGCACTTGGTCATGAAAATCGCTAAACACCGATATCAGGAAAATCACCAAAAATTGGGCTTTAGTGTTAAAGCACTGTGAGGGGCCAATTGTATTTAACAAAGGAATTCAAGGAAAAACCAAGGGTAGATGGACCCTTTTCTCTCTCCTCTAGGTGCCCATGTGGCAGAATCCTATTGATCCTAAGAGTCCATGAGCTAGCTAATGTAGCAGTACAGAGATGACATGGCAGTACAAAGGACACATGGCACACAAATTCGAAATTTTTAGGGGTCCTATGGGCGCATATCCGAGTGAAATGTGTCACCCCTCAGGAGGTGCCATGTGGCACTGATGATGTTATCAATATCGCAATCGGTGATCACACAAAGAAAAGCCCCTCCTCTGCCGAAGTCCCTTCCGGCTTGCGATTGCAATATGCAGGAACACCCCAGATGTGATATTTTATACAATGGAGTCGAAAAAGTTGTCAGGTTTGTCCCTTTCAAAGGCCCGAATGCTCATTCAACACCCCTCATCTCTGGACGGCCTAGATTGACTCCATCCATATCAACTTTCAGCCCCCTGCCATGTTTCCATTTATCAATGAGAGGGGTGGTCCGAAAAGAAATTTCCCATCTAGGCACCTCCACTAGGTGTCCCTTTCATATCATTTCACAAACCCCCCCCCTTCACTCACCACTTACCACTCACGCCCCCCTCCAAAAACCACTCGTCCTCAACACTCTCTCCCGGAGTGCGATTGTGATATCTTGAGTGGAATCGATCCCACAGATCAGTGATCATAAGTGTCAAGGGGAAATGCCAAAGTTAGTGTGTTATAAATTACCATTATGCAGGATTCCAAGTAACAAAGTAAAAAGGACCTCAACAAGAGTCTAAAGGCTCTAGCACCTTAGGGCGAACCACCTAGTTCTAGCCCCCAGTCACATGAAGTAAAAGGGGATAATCATATGGGGCCAAGGGAGATGGGAACTCTACTGTTTTTTAATGTTTTAGTGATCAGGGCCATCATAGGAAAGTCCCCCATATTACACCATAACTGAATCACTAGGCATATCAGGGCACCAATAGTGTTTTGTAGAAATTTAAAGACACGGTGGATCGGCAACTGCAACATTTAATAGGGAAGAACGAGCATTCAAATCCAGCATGGGATGATCTAGAAAGGCTCTCTAGGATATGGAACGAGGGTCAAAACTGAAAGAAGTAAACATGGAATTGGTAGCTCGAGAAAACTTGATTACTCAGCATGGTGCCCCATACAAAGGGAATGTAAAGTACCATCTAGGGATCTTCTGCTCCAGTACTACCCCATGAAACTGATAACACCCACTCCCAGCTTTAAAGGATGAATGGTTCATTCAGTAAAGGTAGAAGCAATGGGAGTTGGATGAGAAGCAATAGAGGCCATACCATGAGAAATCTACAACCTGAAGCTGTAGCGATCATAGGGATGGGCATGAAGATATTTTTTGGCATTCTCGTCCAATTGATTGACTTGTTTTGTATTCATGTAATGAGTGGCCTTTCAACGAGGTAATTAATTTTTTGTAATGTTTTTGGGCCACATATCTATCCCTAGCCAAGACAGCTAGTCAACCTGACAACTGAGAATCGACCAAAGACATTTCGATGTAATGACTGATCAACTTTCCTCCTCTTCGATATCAATACCTTTTTAATAATTACAAAACCATTCTATACATACACACACACATATACATACATATATTGGACACCTAATCTGCTAAGGGTTAAGGTGTGGAAGTTCGACAATCAAAGGAATTCCAAGAGACGTTGGGAGATGAATCCAGTAGTCACAAGAATGTATTATAAATGTAAATCTATGTTCATAGTAAATTTTATTCATTGTTTTATCATCCATGTCTCTTCACATCCCATGTGCACCTAACATGGTATCGGAGCTCACGTCTCAATTTGGCATTCCTCTGCCCTATTTGTAAATCCTATGACTATAAAAAAAAAACCGCTACCAAACATTTCCTCTCTCTTGCGCACCTATCTACTGGAAACACTAAAAAAATTGACGTCTTCCCGAGAACCATTGCAAAATTTATAAACCTTATTTGTGTTATCACACCCACTAGACATGAGCTTCTGAACCGGACTTGAGTGTTGACCCACAACGGAACTAGGAGTGGAAGAAGCTGCCCATGAAACCATCATCATGCCCACCTGGTGAGCTTGGTCTATCCTAATTTTGTCCCAAGATCTATCCTCACATCCTGTGAAGATGGTTATGGAGCCGTCAGAAGAACCACAAGCCACGTAGAGTCCCAATTCGTGGGGTGCCCATGACATTGAATTCATGGATGCCTCATGCTCTTTGAAGACTTGAACCTACGGTCATTCATTTCCCGTATGAGCACACCTCTCCTTGATCAAACTCAGCTAGGCTAGAGAAAAACACAAACTCTGTGATACAAGAAAGGCAAAAATTGTAAACTGGAATAGCTTTTTACTAGATGGCAGATGACTTTCGCATCTTTTAGCAGTCGTAGTAGAATATTTTGGTGGTGTATTGAGGGCATTCAAAACATTTTAAATCCTAATATTTCCATAATATCACCTGGGTGCATCTTGGATTTGCTCTTGGTTCTAGGTGTGGACCATTGTACAAGTTCTCAGGTGCAGGTTTGAAAGCTTCAAGCTCAAACTAAGTTTTGCTGGTGTGTAAGGAGTGATAGCTCATATTGTTATTCACTCCAGCCCAGTATACTCAAGGTCATATGTTTGAATCACACCAAGTGAAAGAAGTTGAAGAAAAAGAAAGAATCTTGGTCAGTTATAGTTTCTTTGCTCAGGATAAGCCTCCAAATGAGCCCGGTGCTGATCGTGATTGTGGTTGTTCTACCTCTGTTGTGCCTGGCACTGTGGGTATCAACTATGGTCGCAAAGAAGACAAAGTATAAGGTGGGAGGTATTAATATCTTCGAAGTTGTCTAATTGATACCTTGATTTACAGTCATTATTTATGTGCAAAATCATTAGTTTTTTGGATGAGCCAGTATTTGGCATATCATATGTATATGCTCTTAATGTACATTTTTACATATGCTAGGGGTATCAATCATGGATATATCGACTTTTGTGCATCTCACTAGATTTGTTTGTGTTGAAGCTTTGTTAGTTTTTTCTTTCTTCCCTTTACTAGTGCTACATGGGTGTAATGTGAAATATTATTTTAATCTCCAAACATTGAACATTGTGACAGTATTTGTGTCATAGCAAATTCTACGTCCCAAAAATGGACAGATAAATGTTTGAATCGAAAAACGATGGGAAGTTAAAGTTTTGATAGGCATCATTGTTTCTTTCAAAGTGTATATGCTCGAGGATTGTATAACCTCACATGTCAAATTATTCATTTTATTATTGAAGTCCAAGGGAATGAAAAATTTTGGGTTTCTATGTCCAACCATACTACGCACATGCTAAATTTTAAAATTTGATTTCGAGAGAAGCTTCCTTATGTTCATATTCTAGTAGCCATTGCAACAGTATTCCACCCACACATGGCTAGACTTAATGTATTTTTAGAGCTATTAAACACTCTAATGTTATCCACTACTCATAACATAGTCCAAACTAATAAGGACACATTGTCTCATATTCGAACCTATTTACAAAATGCAAAAGAAAAAATTAAATTTTCGCAGCTTGAATCACAGCTACAGCAAGATGAGTTACACAAAAGATAACATTCTGAACCTGTTTTTGTTTAGAACATTGAGACAGACACCCATCAACAACCAGCATGTCATCAAATCAATAATGTTGATGTTGATTAAGACCAAGCGATCATTTTGAAAGAAGATTGAATACAGGTGTGGAAATTCAGTCTACATTGCCCAAACCAATCATCAGACCTTGGGAAGAGATTGTTAAAAAAATTCATAGAATAGTTCTTAGATATGATAAGGAGGTGTCATTTCATATTCCAGATTACTCAAAGCCCATCTAGTTCCATAGTGTTGGATTTCTTAATGACAGTTCACCTTCAGTTGTTCTAGGTCCTGCTCCTCTTCCAAAATAGCCACAACATATTGCTAAATGGTAACATTATGACCAATTTCTCCATATGAAAGATCAATGTTTTGATATTCATCCATGTGAGCATTGACATCAAACCACTCATTCTTCAAACATATGCTTCAAAAACAAGTCTCATGAAAAAACAAAGATTCATCTTGGATGGATCGCTTCTTGGCCATGGGATTCAACAACCAAGAAGATATTTCAGTCATGTGTCAAAACTTGTTTGAGAGTATTAAATTGTCTTGCAACTGATTTTTCTCCATATTCTCACATTGTGTTTGATAGGGGGGAAGTGATGGTCATATATAAGTTTCAAAGCCACATAAAGTGAGCCTGAGCCCCAACCTACCATACCAAATTGATAGTTGTATCCAGAGACAAAGATGCCCCTGAGCATGCCTTTTGTTGGTGGTCAGCATTAAACCATCTATGCAGAGTTGACATCTCCCTTTTAAGGTTAAACTTCTTCCTCTTCAAATAATTGCAAGCACTTCCTGTAGTAGAAGACTTATGTTTCTTGCCAGTTTTGGAAGAGTTCAAATTTCATTAAGCATTCCAGAGTTGGTGATCATCCTTAAACCACAGTAGGTTGTAGACCTCCCTTTTCTAGGTTGAAGATCTCCCTCTCTAAATCATTAGGGACACTTCCTCTAGTAGAAGATTTCAACTTCTTGCCAGATTTGGAAGAGTTTCGGAAATTGCACTAAGCGTTCCAGTTTTGGTGGTCATCCTTAAACCACCCCCTTATACCAACATTTTAGAGAGCACATTCAAGCTAGTGCTACCATGCATTTTGGACATTTTGTATTAAAACTCTCTTCTTGAACTCATACATACTCTTTCGGATTAAGGGGAGGAATGTTGGACACCTAATCTACTAAGGGTTAAGGTGTGGAAGTTGGAAATTCAATGGGATTCTAAGAGACGTTGGAAGATAAATCCAACAGTCATAAGAATGTATTATAAATGTACATCTATCTTCATAGTAAATGTTATTCATAGTTTTATCATTCACATCTCTTCACATCTGTTGGGTCCCTATAATACTAGTGATTACCCCATTACTATTGTAGGTATACCCCTTATTAATATTGTTGTGCCCCTATTGCCCCCATATTGTTATTACTGTGCCCCATAGAATCCTTCTATTGTTATTTTTGTGGCTTTATATTATTATTGTAAGAAGAGATTTGGCGTAAATCACATATAGAAAGACTTTTGTCGACGCGTTTCGAACCAACCAATGTGGTTCATCGTCAGGACAAGTTGAAGAAACAGATCCAGCTTAGCATGTTAAATAGTCTGAGCAGAGATTCCAACGGCTAATTAAACGGCTAATTTTGACTAAAGGACCCAGGTCAAAATTA
>APFE030473804.1:0-12487 GCA_000404065.3 Pinus taeda | reverse complement strand
AGAATGCCAAGGTGTAGGTCAACCCGTATGCTGAATAGTTTATAAGCCAGACAACCATAACAAAAAAAAAAAAAAAAAATTACATGGCATTTAAATTATTAATGTTGAATGATGGTCTATGACATATGGTATCAGAGCCCAGTTACAAGACTGAGGCCTCTGGGTAAGGATAGTTTCTTTTGAAAAGAAATATATATATATATTAGAATTTTCCGCATCATTCTTTTTATGTTGATGAAATAAGTGCAGGATCAAGGGCTTAGAGACTTGCAGAATGAGGAGAGCAGACAATACAACTTGACGACCTATGGTAGGACAAGGGATACCTGGACCTGAACATAATCCTGAACTATGGGTTCAGCTTGGTGAGGAGGCCAGATCTACAAATCAAGCCATTCTAGAAACCGTCCAGGAGCTTAAAAATGAAATGGCAAGGCTGCGGGAAGATAATGCTAGACTAACAATGGAACAAGAGAGAATATTGAAAAGTTTATCTGAGCGACAGAATCAAGTACCAGTTAATCCTAGTATGGAACAACAAAGGATGTCGGAAGAACATAATCACCCTATGCCCCCTGAAGGCTCAGAGGAGCAGAAAGAGCGTTCTGATAATGTAAATGAGCAACAAACTTCGAAGAGACAAAGGGTGGAGCTGCAAGGGGAATTTCGCAAAATTAAACCCCCGCATTTTGATGGAGAACAGGAGGAAGCCACTGAAGCGTGGCTGATTAATATGAACAAATATTTCCAGCTCTATGAATATGACCATAACCTTAAAGCTAGATTGGCTATTTTTCAGTTACAAGGAAAGGCCACCTTATGGTGGGAGGAGGTGAAAATAGTAAAGGGAGTTACTGAGCAAACAGTCACTTGGGATAATTTTCAAAAGTATTTCAAAGAGAGATACCTGACTGAACGATTCTATGATGAGAAGGCCAGGGAATTCCATGACCTTCGTTTGGGGCAGCAGACTATGGACGAGTTCATCACTCATTTCACTTCTCTGCTTCGCTACGTCCCATATATAAGAGAAGAAAAGGCGAAGGTACAAAGATTTGTAAGAAGTTTACCGCCCTACATGCGAGAAAGGATTGAATTTGACAATCCAAAATCGATGGACGAAGTAATCCGGAAGGCCAGAATCTGTTACCAACAAAGCAAACAAAAGGGAGAAACAGCTGGAAAGAAATGGAATGAGAAGAGGGGCTTTAAGCCAATGGGAAATAGCAAAGGAAATCGTAACAGTGGAAGTAAGGGGAGTGGGAAAGGACTGAACAGCAGAATTCCAGTTAGAACCACACCCAAATTTAGGCTTAACAATGAATCTAAAGGCAGCGAACCGCAGGCACGCTTAGACAATGAAGGGACCACCAGACCCCCAGTACAATGCTGGGGTTGTGGAGGACCCCACTACATCAAAAACTGTCCACAACAGAAAGGGACAGAACAGTTGTCCCAGATTCATGAGGCCTCAACAGTTGGCGAAATAGGACGCAGTATACCCAGGATTAATGCGGCGTTGGAAGAACGTCAGGCAGAGTATCAGCCCACTATGGTCGAGTTCGAAGGTAATATCTCAAACCTTACTGTATCTGTTTTAATTGACCCGGGGGCTACACTAAGTTATGTAAGCCCAAAAATAGTAGAGCGCTGTAAATTACAATCCACTAAGTTTAAAAACCCATGGCTGGTGCAATTAGCCACAGGAGCTAAAAGACGAGTGGTAGCTAAAATTACGGACTGTTCCTTTACCATAGCTGGACAGACAGTGACAGCGGATTTAAATGTGCTTCCCCTTGGCTCCTATGACATTCTCATTGGGATGGACTGGCTGGAGAAACATTGGTCACTAGTGGACTGTAAGACTAAGATTATCTACTTTAGAGACTCCTTGGGAAATAAACAAGAGATGCAAGGGATTAAGCGACCTGTACAAGTGCGGCCGATAACAGCAAACCAATTGGTAAAGTGTGTTCGAAAAGGTTGCCAGATCTATGCCGTGCAGGTGGGTTATGCAGATTCTAAAAACAAATCAACCCTCCTAAATAATATCCCTGTAATTCAAGAATTCACAGATGTGTTTCCAGAAGAAATTCCGGGGTTACCTCCAAAAAGGAATATAGATTTCACCATCGAGTTGGTTCCAGGAGCAGCACCAGTATCTCGGGCACCATATAGAATGAGTGTACCCGAACTGACAGAGTTAAAGATGCAGCTGCAAGAGTTATTGGACAAGAATTATATACGTCCTAGTGTGTCTCCGTGGGGAGCACCAGTGTTGTTCGTTAAGAAGAAAGACGGAACTTTCCGAATGTGCATTGATTACCGTCAGTTAAATAAACTAACTATTAAGAATAAATATCCTTTGCCACGGATTGACGAACTATTCGATCAAGTGAAAGGCGCAACGGTGTTCTCTAAAATTGGTTTACGTTCTGGTTATCATCAAATCCGAATTAAGGATGAAGATATCGCTAAAACAACTTTTAGAACCAGATACGGCCATTATGAATTTTTGGTCCTGCCATTTGGACTTACCAATGCCCCCGCAACATTCATGTGTTTAATGAACAGCATTTTCCACCAATATTTGGACCGATTTGTACTGATATTTATTGATGATATATTAGTATATTCTCGCACCATAGAAGAGCATCAGGAGCATCTCAGGAAAGTGCTACAGACCCTCCGGGAACATCAACTATATGCAAAATTCAGCAAGTGTGATTTTTTCAAAGAAGAGATCCAATATTTGGGGCATGTAATTACCAAGGAGGGAATCGCCGTGGACCCAGAGAAAATAAAGGCCATAATGGACTGGCCTGTACCAAAGGATGTGGCAGATGTTCGATCCTTTATGGGTATGGCTGGTTATTATAGAAGGTTTGTGGAAGGTTTCTCCAGAGTTGCATTTCCCATTACTTCGTTACAGAAAAAAGGGAAAACATTCCATTGGACCCCAAACTGCCAGAAAAGTTTTGAACAATTGAAGCATTTACTCACCACGGCTCCTATCTTGAGAATAGTTGATCCTGATAAAGATTACGTGGTGTGTACGGATGCAAGCAAGGAAGGAGTCGGTGGAGTTTTAATGCAGGAAGGCAAGGTGGTTGCCTACGAGTCTCGGAAACTAAAAGAGCATGAACAGAAATATTCTGCTTACGATTTAGAGTTGACCGCTGTCATCCATGCTCTAAAAATGTGGAGACATTATCTTGTGGGCAAGAAATTTTTGCTGCTCACTGATCATCATAGCTTGACCAATTATTTCAGCCAGCCCACCTTAAACGCTCGACAAGCACGGTGGGTGGACTTTCTGAGTGGCTTTGATTTTGAAATAAAGCACTTACAAGGAAAGGAGAACCGAGTAGCGGATGCCTTAAGCCGGAAAGTACAACATTTGTATGAAGTCTCCGTTAGTGGGTGGAGAAGCCCCATTTTGGAAATGGTCAAAGAGGCTTCCAGACAAGATGTTAATTATCAGCAGTTAAAACTACAGTTACAACAATCTGATAATGTGTCAAACCAACCAGGTTATGAGTTGGATGATGCAGGAATGATACATTTCAAACAAAGATTGTATGTACCCAACCAAGATAAAATTAAAAATCTGATTATGGATGAGTTTCATGTCAGCCACTATGCGGGGCATCCGGGATATCAGAAAATGATGACTGCCATTCGAAAGGATTATTTTTGGCCAGGAATGAAAAAGAACATTGCTGAGTATTTAGCACGGTGCCTAGAATGCCAGCAGATTAAAGCAGAACACCAGCATCCAGCAGGATTACTACAACCCTTACCTATTCCAGAATGGAAATGGGAAATCATTTCCATGGATTTCATTACAGGATTACCTAAGACGAAAAAGAACAATGATTCCATCATGGTGGTAGTGGATAAGCTAAGTAAAGCTGCACATTTTATACCAGTACAATCCACGTATAAGGCTACACAGATTGCGCATGTTTTTATGCAAAATGTGTTTAGGCTTCATGGGCTTCCAAAAACGATAATTTCTGATCGTGATGTGAAGTTCACATCAGCCTTCTGGAGAACGCTATTCGCTGATTTAGGAACCCAATTAAATTTCAGCACAGCATACCACCCTCAGACCGATGGACAGAAAGAACGAGTTAACCAAGTGGTGGAAGATATGCTGAGGGCATATGTAATGCAGCAACCCACATTGTGGGAAGAGTATCTGCACCTGGTAGAGTTCGCGTATAATAATGGATATCACACCTCTACACAAATGAGCCCCTTTGAGGTTATATACGGTTGAAAATGCCGAACACCCTCTAGCTGGGGAGGACCCGAGGATAAACTAAGTTTGGGACCTGAGATGCTGAAGGAAATGGAAGAGATGGTAAAAAGGGTGCGTGTAAATTTGAAGGCTGCTCAAGACAGACAGAAAAAATTTGCTGATCGGAAAAGAAGATTCAAGGAATACCAAGTGGGTGATCACGTGTATATCAGAATTCAAACAAAAAGGAGTACCCTACAATGGAGTGGGTGTGCCAAGTTGGCACCCTGATACTATGGACCCTTTCAAATTCTGTCTAGGATTGGACCGGTAGCATACCAGCTTGCCTTGCCAAGCCACATCCGAGTCCATAACGTGTTCCATGTCTCGATACTCAAGAAATATGTCTATGATCCCAAGCATGTGATTCAATGGCGAGATATTCAGGTAGTAACTATTGCTGCATATGGACTGATGAAATTATATTGGAAGGAAAAACTAACTTTGGGATTCTGTAATGCAGGTCAAACCGAAAGGAGAGGTTTTGGTCAAACCTCTGAACATCCTCGACCGGAGAGAAGTGCAGCTACGGAAACGAGTTATTACCCAAGTTAAGGTCCAGTGGCGACACTATGGACCTGAGGAAGCAACTTGGGAAGATGAGGAATTGATGAGAAGAACTTATCCAGCTCTTTTCGTAGCTGAAAGACACCGAGACGGTGTCCAATCTCAGGGGGAGGAGATGTGATGACCAGATAATTATGTGAATAATTTCTCTGTTTTTTTACCATTGTAGGTAAAATGTGGAACAAGGATTATGACTTCTTTATAAAGGGTGGAAATATTATTAAGTTCAAAACTGAATTTAAATTGAGTTAAATACATAAAGTAACCTGAATGAGGAAGTTATTTTCTGTTCTGCTAAAATTGTTATTCTTTTTAAATATATATATATGTATATATTAAGAAACAGTTGCCAAGAAAGGGAAAGGAAAACCCTAACTGTTTTCTCCTCTTCCATAGAAATATGGAAAGGAAGATGGCCCGGGCTGTTAGGGAATAGACGGGGGAAAGAGGAGAGAAAGGAGGCAGAAGCAGGGGATGGAGTGCTAAGTCTGGTGAAGACCAGATAGCACTGGCACAGACTGTGCATTAAATGTTGCCGAAGGCAGAGGCCTGACAAAAGCTAGGGGGGAGATTAATCTGAATCAATTAATCTCATGGGTGGGTGGAAAACAAGCGACAAAATATAATCCTCTCTCGAACCGAAGAAGGAAGTCAGAGGTCACGGGTGACAGTGCAGGTATGTACTGCTACTGTTGTTATATTACAAAAGAATGAATATAGTTAACTGTAGATTGCCGTTCGGATTTTCTGGTAGTGTCTCAGGATATCAGTAGAAGAGTATTTATATTCCAATGAGAAGGAAAGATTGTTACCCTAGCATGATAAAGTCCAAAGCTGAGCATAAACTTTGAAAACAGAGTACGGTTTATTAAAACGTTGAAGATCAGGCATCATTATACATCTTAAACCGTGAACTTTATAGTGGGAATTAATCTGAGCTATTTATTAAACTAAGGTATTTTATCAAACAGATGGTTATTACACTGAAGTAACATATTGAGCAGAGGGAAAAGCCATCTGGTCATAACCTTAAATACAGAGAAAACAAAAACCTGTTAACTGTACATTTATTCATTCAAAGGAATGGAAGAACGAAATGACCAAATAAATAGCACTACAACAGAGTAAAGATTTATGGGTCGGCCTCCCTCGCACTGTATTAAGAATAACTAAAATCATACACAGTGATAGAGGTTTATCTCCTCCTCTGTAATACAAGAGACATAATAAAATCACTCAATGACACATTGATATCGAAGGTTATGGCCTTCGAACTTCAGAAAACACCGACAACCCTCCGGTACGGGGTCGGAAGTTCCGTAAAGAAAAAAACGGAACGACATTCAGTAGAATACAAATATAAACCACAGTATTCAAATAAGATATATCTAGAAGTGGTTTAATCTAAAAGCATGTAAAACAATCGCCATGAATAAAGAGTCGGTAACCATTGAAACTGATTCATAAAGACAGTCTTTACAAAGAACCCATGAAAAACGACGGTCTCCTTATGGGATAACCCCGTGCAATGAGCGCATTCAGAAATAATACATTCATGTAAATACTGTCAAACAACTGTGAAAAGCTAAGGTAAACAGTAAAGGGGTAATCAAACCCTCATGGATTCCAAGAACCAACAATAGAAAAGATTGAGACCGTAAGTACGTGTCTGTTAACATAAACTCAGAAACACATTTATATATATAGATGAACGAGGATGTGAGCAATAATCCAACCATACGTTCAAAACAGAAATTCACATGAAATTGACGGGATGCGTATACATGTATTAAACAGAAATAGTAACAGTCCTTCTACACCAAAAGTATTGGAGGCACAGCCGAACAGTAGGCCGGACCAGTTATGGCCGCCAAACAAAAACCCTTAATGACGAAACCAGTCCTTGAAAATACATTAATGTACAGTGAAACTTGAAATTAAAACTAGAATCGCCTAAGGCGAAATCTCAACACTACAGTCATGGAACAGTAAAAGGGCAAAGTTCAAGATAGCGGACTGTGACGAGTGAGGGTCGCGGTCATGAAAGAAAAGAGACCCAACATCCATGGAAAAACACGCAATGCACCTGACAAAGAAAAGAGTAGTATTAAGCCTCTTCACGAACACTGCTAATTCCCTACAAGGGTTAAGTTCTTACCTGTAAGCGATATCATCTTGGGGTTTTATGTATGCAGTTCAGTGCCGCCATGCTAGGCTTCATACCTGTGCCATGGTCAATATACCACCATTACTGTAGAAGCCGAATTATTAACACAGTAAAGACTGTAGGAAATAGAAACAGAGTTATAAAGACAACCTACGGTTTAATAAACGAAGAAATGCTAACTGTCGAGTAGCTCCAGAAATAAAACATTAGATTCAACCTGTAACAGATGGAAATCACCTTTGCAGTCGAGGCGAATGAAGAATGTCGCGAGCCGAACCTTCTCCAAGCGGCCTCCCTCTATCGGCAAAATGAGACATTGAAACCCTAACATGGGTTTGTATAGTAAACCCGTAAGTCGGTCACCGTTCGATGGCGGGATTGAATCCCCACCGTCAAAATAGCCAGTATCCCGAGAGACCAGATACTTTCCTGAAATATTAAAGAAAAATCTCACCTCGCAATTGTCAACCGGATCGACGATCAATATCAGTAGGTCAAGGCCACCTATCGACATCTCATGCAATGAATATATGGTGGTAGGATCTGCCGTAGGGAACGACACTGGTGAGTAATGAATGATGACCGACCATTTAATAATCGGTTGGTAAAGAATTTAACGCGGACTTAGGACCGCCATGATAATAACCTCAACCATGTAACATATAACAAATGATTAATGAGAATGCCAAGGTGTAGGTCAACCCTTATGCCGAATAGTTTATAAGGCAGACAACCATAACGAAAAAAAAAAATTTACATGGCATTTAAATTATTAATGTTGAATGATGGTCTATGACATATGGTATCAGAGCCTAGTTACAAGACTGAGGCCTCTGGGTAAGGATAGTTTTCATTTAGAAAGAAATATATATATATTAGACTTTTCCACATCATTCTTTTTATGTTGATGAAATAAGTGCAGGATCAAGGGCTTAGAGACTTGCAGAATGAGGAGAGCAGACAATACAACTCGACGACCTGTGGTAGGACAAGGGATACCTGGACCTGAACATAATCCTGAACTATGGGTTCAGCTTGGTGAGGAGGCCAGATCTACAAATCAAGCCATTCTGGAAACCGTCCAGGAGCTTAAAAATGAAATGGCAAGGCTGCGGGAAGATAATGCTAGACTAACAATGGAACAAGAGAGAATATTGAAAAGTTTATCTGAGCGACAGAATCAAGTACCAGTTAATCCTAGTATGGAACAACAAAGGATGTCGGAAGAATAAAATCACCCTATGCCCCCTGAAGGCTCAGAGGAGCAGGAAGAGTGTTCTGATAATGTAAATGAACAACAAACTTCGAAGAGACAAAGGGTGGAGCTGCAAGGGGAATTTCACAAAATTAAACCCCCGCATTTTGATGGAGAACAGGAGGAAGCCGCTGAAGCGTGGCTGATTAATATGAACAAATATTTCCAGCTCTATGAATATGACCATAACCTTAAGGCTAGATTGGCTATTTTTCAGTTACAAGGAAATGCCACCTTATGGTGGGAGGAGGTGAAAATAGTAAAGGGAGTTACTGAGCAAACAGTCACTTGGGATAATTTTCAAAAGTATTTCAAGGAGAGATACCTGACTGAACGATTCTATGATGAGAAGGCCAGGGAATTCCATGATCTTCGTTTGGGGCAGCAGACTATGGACGAGTTCATCACTCGTTTCACTTCTCTGCTTCGCTACGTCCCATATATAAGAGAAAAAAAGGCGAAGGTACAAAGATTTGTAAGCAGTTTACCGCCCTACATGCGAGAAAGGATTGAATTTGACAATCCAAAATCGATGGACGAAGTAATCCGGAAGGCCAGAATCTGTTACCAATAAAGCAGACAAAAGGGAGAAACAGCTGGCAAGAAATGGAATGAGAAGAGGGGCTTTAAGCCAATGGGAAATAGCAAAGGAAATCGTAACAGTGGAAGTAAGGGGAATGGGAAAGGATTGAACAGCAGAATTCCGGTTAGAACCGCACCCAAATTTAGGCTTAACAATGAATCTAAAGGCAGCGAACAGCAGGCACGCTTAGACAATGAAGGGACCACCAGGCCCCCAGTGCAATGCTGGGGTTATGGAGGACCCCACTACATCAAAAACTGTCCACAACGGAAAGGGACGGAACAGCTGTCCCAGATTCATGAGGCCTCAACAGTTGGCGAAATAGGACGCAGTATACCAAGGATTAATGCGGCGTTGGAAGACTGTCAGGCAGAGTATCAGCCCACTATGGTCGAATTCGAAGGTAATATCTCAAACCTTACCGTATCTTTTTTAATTGACCCTGGGGCTACACTAAGTTATGTAAGCCCAAAAATAGTAGAGCGCTGTAAATAACAATCCTCTAAGTTTTAAAACCCATGGCTGGTGCAATTAGCCACAGGAGGCAAAAGACGAGTGGTAGCTAAAATTAAGGACTGTTCCTTTACCATAGCTAGACAGACAGTGACAGCGGATTTAAATGTGCTTCCCCTTGGCTCCTATGACATTCTCATTGGGATGGACTGGCTGGAGAAACATTGGTCACTAGTGGACTGTAAGACTAAGATTATCTACTTTAGAGACCCCCTGGGAAATAAACAAGAGATGCAAGGGATTAAGCGACCTGTACAAGTGCGGCCGATTACAGCAAACCAACTGGTAAAGTGTGTTCGAAAAGGTTGCCAGATCTATGCCGTGCAGGTGGGTTATGCAGATTCTAAAAACAAAACAGCCATCCTAAATAATATCCCTGTAATTCAAGAATTCACAGATGTGTTTCCAGAAGAAATTCCTGGGTTACCTCCAAAAAGGAACATAGATTTTACCATCGAGTTGGTTCTAGGAGCAGCACCAGTATCTCGGGCACCATATAGAATGAGTGTACCCGAACTGACAGAGTTAAAGATGCAGCTGCAAGAGTTATTGGACAAGAATTATATACTTCCTAGTGTGTCTCCGTGGGGAGCACCAGTGCTTTTCGTTAAGAAGAAAGACGGAACTTTCCGAATGTGCATTGATTACCGTTAGTTAAATAAACTAACTATTAAGAATAAATATCCTTTGCCACGAATTGACGAACTATTCAATCAAGTGAAAGGCGCGACGGTGTTCTCTAAAATTGATTTACGTTCTGGTTATCATCAAATCCGAATTAAGGATGAAGATATCGCTAAAACAGCTTTTAGAACCAGATACGGCCATTATGAATTTGTGGTCTTGCCATTTGGACTTACCAATGCCCCCGCAACGTTCATGTGTTTAATGAACAACATTTTCCACCAATATTTGGACCAATTTGTACTGATATTTATTGATGATATATTAGTATATTCTCACACCATAGAGGAGCATCAGGAGCATCTCAGGAAAGTGCTACAGACCCTTCGGGAACATCAACTATATGCAAACCTCAGCAAGTGTGATTTTTTCAAAGAAGAGATCCAATATTTGGGGCATGTAATTACCAAGGAGGGGATCGTCGTGGACCTAGAGAAGATAAAGGCCATAATGGACTGGCCTGTACCAAAGGATGTGGCAGATGTTCGATCCTTTATGGGTCTGGCTGGTTATTATAGGAGGTTTGAATACTGAGGTTTGAATATTCTGGCTGGTTATTATAGGAGGTGACGAGCGAGGGTCGTGGTCATGAAGGAAAAGAGACCCAACATCCATGGAAAAACACGCAATGCACCTGACAAGAAAAGAGCAGTATTAAGCCTCTTCACGAACCACTGCTAATTCCCTACAAGGGTTAAGTTCTTACCTGTGAGCAATATCATCTTGGGGTTTTATGTATGCAGTCCTGTGCCACCATGCCAGGTTTCATACCTGTGTCATGATCAATAAACCACCATTACTATAGAAGCCGAATTATTAACACAGTAAAGACTGCAGGAAATAGAAACAGAGTTATAAATACAACCTACGGTTTAATAAACGGAGGAATGCTAACTGTCGAAGTAGCTCCAGAAATAAAACATTAGATTCAACCTGTAACAGATGGAAATCACCTTTGCAGTCGAGGCGGATGAAGAATGTCGCGAGCCGAACCTTCTCCAAGCGGCCTCCCTCTATCGGCAAAATGAGCCATTGAAACCCTAACATGGGTTTGTATAGTAAACCTGTAAGTCGGTCACCGTCTGATGGTGGGATTGAATCCCCACCGTCAAAATAGTCAGTATCCCGAGAGACCAGATACTTGTCTGAATTATTAAAGAAAAATCTCACCTCGCGTTTGTCAACCGGATCGACGATCAATATCAGTAGGTCAAGGCCACCCATCAACATCTCATGCATCGAATATACGGTGGTAGGATCTACCGTAGGGAACGACACTGGTGAGTAATGAATGATGACCGACCATTTAATAATCGGTTGGTAAAGAATTTAACACGGACTTAGGACCGCCATGATAATAACCTCAACCATGTAACATGTAACAAATGATTAACGAGAATGCCAAGGTGTAAGTCAACCCTTATGCCGAATAGTTTATAAGCCAGACAACCATAACAAAAAAAAAAAATTTACATGGCATTTAAATTATTAATGTTGAATGATGGTCCATGACAGCGAGCACTATAAAAGGAAGTGATTTTCATCCTAGATGTTCGTATTCTCAAAGATGGCAGAACCTTTCCATCCATGGTGTTTTAGGAACTGCCCAACGACCAGTTTCACTATGGAGCTCATGAGAGTTCGTTCTAATCTTGGCTATATTAATTTTCTTCTTTGAGCTAGTTAAAAGAGAGAGATACTTTTGATTTTCTAGGGTGGGGTTGATGACCTCCTTATAATATCTTAATTTTCTTTTAACTGCTAAATCTTTCCCACACCACATTATTTCTTTGAACTTAGAAGTAACAATATTTTTAATGTTATTAGTTTTTTGCAATGCAACATTCTTGTCGATCTCCTAGTGGTTCAACTAGGTCGTGGTGTCTTTATACTAGCCTTGCTTGCACCTTCAGTGGTTTTGGCTGGAATTTAAAGCTAGTTTAGGAAGTCTATGTTCTCCTATGTTATTGAGTTTGTGCTTGTACAACAGAAGCCTAGTAAAGATTGATATAATGAGTTATAGTTAAATCTCTTAATATATGCTTAAAATTATATTTAAAAAAAATTACGAAAAGCTTTTTTTAGTAAAAATCATATATTAGTATTTTTTTGTTTTTTTTGTCAACGGTGTGTGGTTTATCATCAAGACTAGATGAAGGTTTATCATCAAGACTAGATGAACAGGAAGAGGTCTACTCTGCCAAAGGCCATCATCGAGACTAGAGGAAGAGGAAGAGGACGGTGTGTGAAAGGCTTAAAGAGAGAGAAATGTAGAGACCAAAATTTCAAATAACAGATATTTTTAAAAAATAATATTTAAATTATCATATTAAGTAACAGCTATATTAAACCGGTAGTTTTTGAAAATTAATGTATTAAAATAAAATATAAATATAACTAACAAAAATGAAA
>APFE030473796.1:0-20124 GCA_000404065.3 Pinus taeda | reverse complement strand
CACACTGGCAAGCCTTCTACTGCCTACTGCAACTGGAAATCTGAGAAAATCTGGAGATCTCCTCACTCTGTGTGCTTTTCTCTTCCACCCTTGTGCAGACATGAAACTACAACCCTTGCTGCAAACGTTTTGCACCCAGATCTGATAGATTTGCTCAATGAATCAAACCATCTACTCATCGGCACTGCTTCCCAACAAATCCACTGCCCGCAAACTTTGTTTCTGAGGCTATTCGAACTTTTCCCGAATTGGATCTGGAAATCGAACCCTCTGCCTCTGAAATTCGCACCCCTCGCTGGAAACTGGGCAAATCTGAACCTTGTGCTTCAGATCTCCCTCTGAAACTGCACGATCCACTGATCTTTCAACTCTGAGCTTCAAATCTGATCAACACGCTTTGATACCATGTGAAAATCCATGATTACAATAACTAGAAACTATTATTCTAACTGATGTAGTTTTTTTGTCTTCAGTTAATTAATTTAAGGGAAAATAATGAAAAGCTCACTACTGCAATCTTCACAATAAAATAAATACACTACAGAAAAATTAAACTGGAACAGAGAAATTCATGCACACAATTAACACAGTTATTTTGGACTAATGTCCTTGCAAAAAAAAACCCTAAAGGGAAAACTGGTGCAGCGAATGAGGGTTTATTTTATTATTCAGCAACAACATTTCTAACTACAATATATGGATGCCTAACTGGTAATCCTCTAGCAAATATCTCGCCAAAATAATTAGGAGAAGAAATTATCCCTCTGCAAAATAACTCAGCCTTCCTCTGGCCTGCTCGCACTGCCTCTCGACTACTTGCACTGCTAGTCTGTGTAGTTCATATGACCTCGGGAACTACTCCAAAGTGGGTCATCTAGCCTCCTCTTGCCCTTGGAAAAATTCATTTTGCATTCTGGAACATCTTTCTGGCCTTTGACAACTGATACAAACCCTTCCCAACAATTCACTCTACTACACTGCCTAATTCGCACTACTTGGACGACATTTTTTGCATAATATTTTGCCCCCCCTTCTGTGGACTCTCCAGTATTGGAAATTCCACCAGAAATCTTTGTTGTTTCTCCCTCAATCACTGATGCTCCTACACTGGCTCGAATTCTTCCCTCACCTAAATCACTGTGCACTCGGAAATTGGCACTGCCTAGATGCTTGCTCCCTCTCTTGTGTCCTCTCCTCATCCCATCAATCTGCTCTTATAATCTTTCGTTGGAGCTTCAACGACCATGATTAAATCCTCATCAATGACTAAGATCATCTTAGACTCGATCCATGTGAGTCTCTAGGACATTCTCTATAATTGTCAATTAATTCCCATTAATTAATTGATTTCCTTATGTTAGACAGGCATTTTTTAATTATCGATTAATTAACTTAATTGAGTGGTCTCTTGGTGTTTTCTCCCAAAACCTTTTCTGGGTTTTGGAGTTCTCATGTTCCTTAGCGTCTTAGACACAAATAGAGACTAGAACACTTGTCCGATGCTACAAAAACCAACATGATTCACTCATTGCCAAACCATGGGATCACTTGAGGAGGTCGTACCAAATTATTATCAGCAAGTTGAGGGTATTTTTGGTGGGTAGTTTCAACCCAAATTTTTGCTTCCCTATCCAAGGCCTTTTTTTTCCCAATAGTTTGAGCCATCATTTGCTGGGTTGTGGCATCAAAAGGGAGGGTCGAACCAGCCATTAAATCTGCTGCAGTATAGTAATTTACAGAAGTGTAAGGGGGCATTTCAACGCTGTCATCATCTCCTATTTGCCCAGGAAAACATGCCATTATCCATGGTTGTTTATGGGCTTCCAGAAATCTATTTTGATAACACAAAAGGCTGCTGCAACATGTAATTCTAGGTTAGATTAATAAAACATGTTAGAATATATTGGCTGAGTTTGTTTGATGTGGTATTTTTGCTTGTGATATGTTGGTTGAGTTATTTGCTTAACAAGAAGGGATTTTACAGTGGTATTAATAAACAGATATGATATATTGGTTGAATTTATTTGATGTGATATTTTGTTTTGGGTATATTTGTGGAGTTGCTTGTCTAGAAAGTGGGGATTTCTCTCCTAGCTTCTTCCATATTCCACCAATATAAGAAGCAAGACTGTTGAAAAGTGTAACTAGGTTCAGTCTTCATAATGACATGTAATTGTGATTTTATGTAAAGAGATGTAAAGAAGAAAAAATAAAATGTTGTAATGCTTGCATCATGGGTTTCATGAGCAAGAGATTTTATTTTTGAGTCAAGGCTCCCATTGAGAGGCTTTAGGAATTTTGTCATCTAGTCATAAAAGAATAAAAGAGTCATTATCATGTAATGAAGTCATGTTACACATTGTATAGAGTCACACTTGTCCATATAAAGTATTCCTACAAGACCTTGTCACTAGTCCTCTTCAAGTCGGCCTACAACGAATGGAGTTACCTAGAAGATGATGTCGACTCTCCTCCTTATGATCATGTCGGCCTAAAGGACATGAGGCAGCATGTATATATAGCCACACTCGGCTTCACTTAGGAGCAAGCAATTCGGTGAAGAAGTTCCACCAAACGTAAGTGCAGAGAAAGGAGTAGAAGAGAAGAGCGAAGGACAAAGTAAGGGTAGCGAAGGGAGAGATTCTTCTAGGTTTCTGATTTGGGATATATACTCTCCCATGTGTGAAAGGACCGAAGGCAAAGAGATAAGATTGTAGAACTAGTTGCTGCATTGAGGTGACATTGTTTGCGTATAAGATCTCGCAGAAGGAAGTCGGGAGAAGTGTTATAGGTATCTCTCTTGAAGAGACTAATCAAGGAGCATAAACTATCCTAGGGTTTCTGAAATAGGGTTAACCTAAGAGGCCGAGATTCTCTAAGGTAGCCGAGAGGAGTAGTGTGGAAGAGTAGAGACCAAGATTCTCTAGAAGAAGCTGAGGAGAGCAGTTCAAGATCTAGAAAAAGCCGAGAAAGGGAAGAGGCATAACATCAAGGCTAGTGACAAGGGTCTTGGGAGGACACTAGAGTCAAGGGTCTTTGTAATGGTCTTGGTATTCGTCAATTGAAGATCTATAAGAAGAATTTATGATTGGGTTTTCCTCTCAAAGAGTGAGAGGTTTTGGCCCTGGCTGGCAAGCCTACATTCTATGTCTCTTGTCTTTTATTGTTTATTTGGTAATTGTCTTGATGAAAAGAACACATTGATAATATAACAAAGAGAAGATCATAATATGTTAAAATTGGCAACTAGGGCCAAATTCCATGTGGGTCGTCTTATTTATGGCAGCTGATACTTTTCTTGGACTCCTCTCATCAAGAGATGTAGGATTGATCTAAATATCATCCGGTTCCAATAAGTATTCATGGAGATATGAATTTATTTCTGTTATGGGACAATTTGCCAAGGTCGGCCAGCAACCCAAATACCCCCACTTGTGCTCCACATTTTAGTATAAATACAAGTGCCTTGCAAGTCATTTGTACACAACTCTCTTGAGATTTCTTCTTCTCCACTTGTTTGGGTTTTAATGGATAGAAGAATCTCTAAGGGAAAAACACAGTCCTAGAGGGTGATGCCCTAGCTCATGAAAGCCATACGCTATCCAGAGAAAGGTCTAAAACACAGACATGAAGATGATAATGATGCCCTAGCTATACGTTGTCTAGAGGAAGCCTAAAACGCAGTCATGAAGGAGATTTGGCCGCAGTAAAGAGGCTCATATACACAACCTAAAGAGGCTCCTATACGCTGCCCAAACCTTCCCTTATACACTGCCTAAAGGATGCCCTAACCACAGTCAAAGGAGGCTACTTAGCCGCAAAAAAGAAGGGAGATCTACCACTGTTTAGGAGAGCTTCTATACATAGGAATATTCATTGTCATGTGGATGCCTTAAATAGCCCTAGCCACAACTCTAGTAGACCTAGCCGCAGCAAAGAGAAATGCCCTAGCTGCAACAAGAAGAGACAGCGTGAGGACAGCGTGGAGAGCCTAGATTAGAGGCCGAGTTGCTGTGGGGATGCATATTGGTTTGAGGGTTGTTTGAGGTTGCAAGCAGGCCCAAGAATAGGGTTGTCTCAAGGGACAAGGAGCTGGAGATTAGGCCAAGTTAAGGAGGCTCCTCGCAGGCCTATCTTGAAGGCAATTCAAGAGCATCAAGATGTTGAAGTAAAGACAGTTAGGGCACTTCTATTTGAGCCGCAGAGAGAGGCTACTACTACACGGGAAAAGAGGTTGTGTAGGAGCTCTGTGTAGGGTTGTTAGGCCAAGTATCTACAGGAGGCTAATCAAGGTTGTTTGGACATCAATCAAGGTAAGGAATCTATTTTTGGGTGAGTTGTAGATGATAGTTGAACTGCGATTAACAACGGTATGCATAGTGTAGCAGTATCAGTGAGACACAGTGATGGTGCAACATGGTGCAGTTCTGTGATGTAGGACATGGTAAAACATTGTGCAACACAATGACAGGTGCCGCATGGTGATGGAGTCACCTTGGAGGATCATTTGAAGCAGCATGCCTTCAACTGAGTTCAGTTAAGGTACCTCATGTGTCATCTTCTTAGAGATGATCTCTGCTCTTATTTAGATAAGTCAAAATGTTGACTTCTGATGTATATGTACTTTCTCTCTCTCTCTGCTAAACTATTGAAGAACATATAAGAAGAATTGATCAAGGGTTTCCCCACATTGGCGTTTGTCCCTGGCTAGCAACACATCTTGTGTCCTCTTGTCTTGGCTTGTCTTCTGCGATTCATGTTCATGTTCTATCTGCAATTTACTATTATGTTGACGTGATTGCTAATCTGGAAAAGATATTCAGCTAACTGTGAAAATTGAAATAAATTGCTCTAAGCATAGAACATACCTAAAATTAACATAATACAAGAAGTAAAATCATATCACAAGCTATTATCAAGAAGAGAAATCTCCTAATCCTTACTGCCCTAGATTTCTCAACAAAGACAACTTTTTGCTTCATTCAACACATGGCTAGTGTCAAGAACAAAATTTGTCACATACTTCAGCAAACATTGACCAAGTATGATGCATTGTATGGAAAATTGTTATGAAATTAATAATAATAATAATAATAGGCATAATATAACTTAAGGGACATGACCATTCACCATGGTGATTAGTCAATGCATACAAGTATATTGTCACATGGCATTGTATCAATCATTTTCTAATCAATATATATCATATATACTCATTATTTATCAATTATATGATATATGGATTTCAATTCTATGTCTTTTTATGCTAGGTATTCAATTAATGAACTTTTGTGCATCACATTGGCGCCAAAGCCAAGTTTGATTCAAGCCTTTGGCCACACTTTATTACATAAATTGAGTTTCTCCTTAGTTTCAAATTGGTGGTGGAGTTTGGCTTCACTTGGATAAGCAAAGATTCAAAAATCAGCAACATCACAAGCTCAAGCCGATCCACTATCGGCCTTACACCTGCACACAATGAATGAGTCCCAATGCTTTAAAGTTGGATCCTCCACCTTATCTCAACGCCCAAGAGTGCCCTCACTTAGGGGAACTAATTTGAGTCACATATCACAGCCAACCATTCCATATTTTCAACCTCCTCTTCACAAAAGAATATTTCTTGATTTCCTCACCAAATCTACTAGGCGATGTGAGATCATCACTAATGGGATGCAAAGGAACTTTACCCACTCATGCCAATGGATGTCCCAATTAGCAATTGAGCAACACTTCCTCATCTATCAATGGAAGTGAGGACAATTTCCTCTAAGCAAGGAGGAATTGTTGAGATAAAGTCTAGTGGGTGCTATCCCAATTGTATTACTATTATATTTGTACTTTGTCTCTTTTGTAATTCAGTACTCTTGACTTCTATTCTTTTAAGTGCCTTGGTCCAAAATGATCACTCAATTATGATATTATATTTTATAGGAGACTTGGTCAAAGATGGTCACTCTTCATCAGTTTTATAATCCAATATAATCTAATGCATTATAGAGTGTACAAATATGTAAAATTCATTAATATCCTCTTGTGATCGCTTGCTTGTTTTTTGGATTTTGATTTTTGTGTGTGTTTGTATGTTGTTACTGTGTTCATATCATGTCTAACACAAACTTGAATTGTAAAGACATTCATAAAAAAATTGATATTTATATTAGAAATGTATCACTTAAAACCATCAAAAGTCACTCGACATCTTACAAACCAAAGGAATGCTACAATTATAAGTTGAAAACAAATGGAAAGTTCAAAACCATTGTCTCGTAGTACAAAAAATCTCCAAATAGGGTGTGAAAATTCTATTGCAGTTAATTTGGTTATTATTTTCGTCTTTTAGATTATTTGTCCCAACAAATTAATTTACTACAAATATCGAATAAATTGCAAATTTCACCAATTAAATAAATCACAGGAACTGAGAAAATCACACACATAAAATAGACACTGAGATTTTTGGACAAATTGTCCCTGAAAAAACCCTAAGGCGGGGAAAACTAGTTCGACAAATGAGGGTTTTATTAGTCTTCAACAAATTTGTAATTGAAACAATACATAAATTGCTTGTTGTAAATTAGCAAAGCACCAACAAATTATTTTCTTCACTTGTGCAAACAACTTCGACTTTTTGGAACCTATTCGGCCCCTCTGAATCAATTCTACCCTCTTGTATGGCCCATAATTGACCCACACACGTGGCCTAGAGAATCCATTGGCAACTTGCACTCCCTGGTAGAATAATTTTGCCTCCACTGGAAATCAATCTCTTTGGAAAATTCGCTCTTCCTCCAGAAACTTGACCTCTCTCTAGAAACTCAACCTCTCTCTGTCAATTTGCAACCTAGAGAAACTCAGCCTCTGTAGAATAATTCGATTTCCCTCTGTCACTATGAAACTAGAAATCACTATGAAGAAATTCTCTTTGGCAAATCAATCTCAATCACTGTTGAACCCTGCTGCTGGTGTCTTCCATGCTATCACTGTGCCCTTGCTCACTCGAATTGTGATCTCCATGAGCCCCATCAGTTTCCTCTTATAATCTCTTGTTGACGCCACGATCTAATCACAATCGATGACTAAGATCATCTTGACCCCATCAAATTACTTTTCTAGAAGTCACTAGAGAGAAATTGACGCATCTCAATTAATATTGATTAATTAACCCATTTCCGTAAGTTAGACTTAGGAAAATAATTAAAACTGGTTAATAAATCTAATTAAGGCATTTTCCCTTTATAAAATAAACTGGGCTTTGGGATAATTAATCCATGTGTTCCTAGCCTCATAGACGCCAGTGAGACTAAAACACCTGTTCGTGCTACATAAACTAACATAGGGCTGATTTCCAATGTAGACACATAAATGATGTCTTGGAAATAGTTGGCTTTGCATTTGATATTAGCCCATGTACTTTAAACTTGGTGCAATTGTACATGGCTTGTTGATGAAGAGTTTTACACACTCAATGAATGACTACTTGTTTTATTTCATTTGTCCTTTCTTTCTTATGATTGTTGTTATTCTTTTCCTTTACGGGTAAAGTGTAAATCACTGAAACTTAATAGATATAATAGGAAATGTGGACAAAGATAATTTTGGAGGGAATACATCAATGGATGGATGGCTTAAATATTTTGATGAAAGTCTAAGCTTCGATACTCTTGAGGTTCACCCTAGAGGCTGGATAAAATTTTCAAGAAGAATATTATAAAATGATGAAAGAGATAGTTATTGCAAAACCTATAGAGGTTCACCCTAGAGGCTGGATAAAATTTCTAAGAATATTGTAAAATGATGAAAGAGATAGTTATTGCAAAGCCTATATATATATATATATATATAATAATATATATTATATATGTATATATGATAATTATGATATTTATAGATATATATATATATACATGTGTGTATATATTTTTTTCCGAGGAAAAAGTGTAGTTTTCATTAAAGAGTTGAGAAAATTACATGTTGTATACTGGCATACGAGGAATGCTTTCACTACCATCTAGAGGTTTATCAGTCCAAAAGTCATGAGCACAAAAATAATTTTTACATATCATCCTTCTGAAAATAAAGGATCGATGGCAAACTAGGGCCATAAGTCTGAAAAACTAGCTAAACTAACAGCTGCAAATATAAACAAAATAACAAAAAGACATATAGGATGATCTCATAGATCAATCTTGTAGAAATCTTGCCTCTTCAACAAAGGGCATGTGGTAGATCTAGAAAAAAGCCTCGTCCTTGAACTCATGAATCGACCAGTGTCTTCTGATCAGTTGCGTGGCCTCTTTGGAAAGAAGATCAGCGACTTCATTCCTTCCCTGTATATATGAGAGTAGACAAAAAACTCAAACTGAGATTTTAAGTATATAGCATCCTCCACCAAATCTCTGAGTGTGTGCAAGTGACAGTTATAGGTCCCATTGATCCAATTTATGATAAGCTGAGAGTCCCCGAAAATTTGAATTTTGTGGCATTGTTGTTTTCTTGCAAGAAGGAGGAGGTGTCTAAGGCTGTTTAGTTCGGAAACGTTATTTGTTCCCCACCCAAGCCCCACTTTGATTTTGAAGAAAATAGAATCATTTAAATGAAGAACATCTCCTCCAACACAGCCCTCAAGGTGAGCCGAACCGTCAAAATAGGCCCACGACTGGCTTCTGTCAATGATTTTGGGGTTAATGATTCCGCTGGGACCCTGAATCGGATCCTCTAGGATCATGTTGGAAATAGCCAGCGTATGATTGCATGTCTCTGCCCCCAAGATGTTTTTTTCTTGAAATATCCTTTGGTTTCGGATAAGCCATATACCCCAGCATACAATGAGAGGTAGGTTTTTTATTTTGTGTGGCCGCACTTGACCACCAAACCTGCCAAGCTTCATTTACGTTCTGTCCTGCCTAGCGAGTGTGAATTGAGAGGGATGAAATGATGAAATTCCAAATTCTAGCCGAGACTGGATAGTGAAGGAAGAGGTGATCTGTATCTTCCGTATCAGCTTTACACAGGCAGCAACGGGAGGGGCCATGGAAACTATGCTTTTTTAAATTTTGTTCTATGGGGATTTTGTTTGAGAGTATGCCCCACATGAAGAGTCGAGATTTGTGGGGGGCTATCAGCTTCTAGAGATGTCACCACCACCATCTGGTTTCACCCAATGCTCGAGCCTCCATGATCGTAGCAAAACCCACTTTTGGGGAATATCTGCCAGTGGGATCCTTTGCCCAAATAAGTTCATCCTCCCTTTCAGAGATTCGGACCTTAGCTTCCTCCAAAGCCCCCACGAAACGCAGCCATTCCCTACTCCATCTTTCATTAATTCCCACGTTCTCAAAGGCAAGCCACTACATGTTTGGCCAAGCTGGGCGTCCCACTGCTGCAATGTGGGCTCGCTGTGTGACCCCCACTGCCGTTAGGTCTTGTCGCATATCTCTAGGCAAGATGTGTGCATTCCTACTTCCAGCCTAGGCATCAGAGCCAATTCTGATCTGAGAACCATTCCCAACTTTCCAGGCTAGTCCTTTCTTGATAATGTCAAAGGAGTGGGAAATGGCTTTCCAAATGCTCGAAGCCCCCATTATGTTGTGGCTGAGGCAACGAATCCAGTCTGATATTGATATGGGGTGGATGTACTTGTTGTATATGACCTCCCTCCACAAGTTGTTTGTGGTTATGATTTGCCATCCCATTTTTTCTCTGAGGGCTTTTACGAAATCAAGGGGTTCCTTCGGCCCCCATCCACCCCATTTTTTGGGCTTTGCAATCCTTTCCAATTTAACCCAAGCAAAGTTTTCCGGCATTTTGACCCCGCCATAGGAATCTACAACATATCTACTGGATTTTACGAAGAATGCCTTTAGGTATCCATGCCAGGGACATCCAATAGATTGGTATTGCCTCTAGAACTGATTTTATTAGGGTGAACCTACCGGCAAGAGAGAGCCATTTCTGTTGCCATATATTTATTCGGTTTTCATTTTTTGCTAGCAACCACGACCAGTCTACAATACGGTACATGTTTGGCTTTAGCCTGAATTCCAAATATTTCAGTCCTGAATCCAGATCCTGCCTGATGAAACTGAAATGTTGGGAGGCAAATCTTTGTTCATTTTGAAGGCAAGAGCTAAAGATGATAGTTGATTTTTCATAATTCGGCTCCATACCTGTAGCTTTACAAAACAGAGATAAAATTGACTTGAAACAAGAGGTATCATGATAAGAACCATTAAAGAAAATAAGAACATCATCTACAAATAAAAGATGTGAGATAACAAGCTTGTCATTTATTTCAACACCTCCCAGGGTTCCATTTGATCTTGCCGTTTTAAAAGTCTGCTGAGGCCTTCCATAATTAGAAGGAATAGCATCAGGGAGAGGGGGCATCCTTGCTTGAGACCTCTCTCAGCATGGAAAAAATCTGAAGCCGCCCCATTAATTAGGACACTGAAAGAAACATAAGTGAAGCAGCATACTATCCAATTGATGAATTGGTGAGGGAATCCGATATGGGTAAGCATGACTTGTAGATAGGTCCATCTCACTCTATCAAAAGCCTTGGAAAGGTCGATTTTGAGGATAGCAGCTTTCTTGGAAAGAGTTTTAATCGAGTGAAGCGTTTCTTGAGCGGTGCCTATGGCTTCATGAATTTGATGATGGCTGAGGAAAGAAAATTGTTCTTTTGAAATCATCCTGGAGAGGATTGGCTTAATACGAAGGGCGATGAGCTTGGAGATAATCTTGTAAACACAATTGCAAAGGGAGATGGGTCTAAAGTCATCAAAGGATTGGGGCTTGTCCACCTTGGGGATGAGAGCAATGAAGGTAGAATTGAAAGCTTCTGACATCCTTCCAATTGTCCTACAGTCCTCAATGGCTAGCAGCAGGTCCTGCCCAATGAGATCAAAAAAAGTGGTGTAGAATTCGATTGGCCAACCATCAGGCCCTGAGCTTTTGTCTTTGCTAAAGCTTTTTAATGCTGCTTCCATTTCCCCCAAAGAGACCGGTTGATTTAGAGCCTCTCTTTCCTCATCCTCAACAAACCGAGGCACAACTTCCATAACCCGAAAGATCTCAACAATATTTGTTCACCTTGGGATTTTATAGATGTTTGAGAAGTGCCTGACTCCCATGTCCACAAGCTGGGCGAATGAGTTGGCTTCTCTGCCTATGTGGTCTTTTAGTTCCTAGATCTTATTAATCGCTTTCCTACTCCTGGCGAACTGTTGGAAAAATTTTGTATTCTCATCGCCTGACTTTAACCATAATGCTCTGTTCTTTAAGCGCCAGATCTCCTCGGTCCTTCTCAACAGCCTAATCTTTTCTTTCTTTAGGTTTATGAGATGATCCTTTGATTGAATGGAGGCATAACTGGACAGTCCCAGTGATTCAAGAAGTTTTAGCTCCTTTTTAATCCTGATTAAGAAACCTCTCCCTCCCTTTTCTACTTGGCCTTAACCCAGTAGATAGTTTTTTCTTTTAGATGGGCTAGGTTGTGTGATATGACTGTCGTTGCGGGGGGGGGACTTGAATCCTGATTACAGTGAGTCCAACAATCCTTAACAATAATATGAAAATCATCCTCGTTGAGCCATGCTGCGTTGAATTTAAATGGGGATCCAGGTTTGAGGTTTGCATCCTTGATTTCTAGGAAGATCGGGGAATGGTCTGAGCACCCCCCCGAACCAACCCATCGACGAATATGTGCGAGGCGATTTAATAAGGGGAATTTGATTAGGAAACAGTCTAGTCTTCATGCCAGGGCATCCTCCCCCATTCTGCGATTCCTTTAGGTTGGCATGATGCGAGCCGAATCAATGCTTATAAGGTCATGGCCATCCAATAGGTTTTCAAAAAACCCTGTTCAAACATCTGACGAGGCCCTATGGCCCCATGACTTGGCAAGCCCATGTGAGAAATTAAGGTCACCCCCAATGATTAGGTTCTCAACTTGCATAAAGTTCGCTTGAAGCAAATTCTCCCAAAAGACCTCTCTATTCTGACATTTCCCATAAATGTTAATAATCCTCAGGGGGATATTGAGCGAGGTGGAAATGAAATCAGCTCCAAAAAAACCTTTTCCACCCCAGGCATTTGAGATCCTGATTGAGTTTTTATTGAAACCAAGGGAACAGCCCCCCGGACGCCCTCTTACATCCAAGAAATAGAAATCCCAGTCTGGCAGGAAGGAATTTAGGGTTTTATGTACAAGGGGGGTGTCACCTAGGGTTTCTTGCAGTAATAGGAAATCCAATTTTTCAGATAAACACAGTCTTTTCAGTGCCAATTTTTTATCCGGGCTGGCCAAACCCATGCAGTTGAAAGAGAGGCCTTTCATGGGTCAACCTTTGCAGGGTTCCCCTTTGCTCTAAGAACCTAGTCTATGGGAGTTTGTATTCCTGAGGCCACCTCAAGGCTAGCCCTTTTGATAGCTTTTGAGAGGCGATATTGTCTGCGCCGAGGGGCCTTGGGAGGAAATGGGGTGCGGGTCCTCATCTAGTCCGAAGGCATGGAGGGAGGGTGGATTGGAGCGCAGATTGTAATGTTGGAGGTATCAGAGGCCGAATCCCCAGAGTGGTCGTGAGAGAGAGCTTGATGGACAATAGAGCAGGGGGTATTTAGGATGGGTGTAGGGGTAGAAGCCACAGGGTAGATCACAGAGCTCAGCTTAACAGGATTGGAAACAATATTCGAAACACAATTTGCAGATGCAGAAACAGATAGCATACATTCATTCGTAAATTGAGGATGAAGGGGAGAAGAGGTACCCGAAAAACCATTGTTTTCCCTGGCGCGGGCTCTAGTAATCGGGGCTTCCTTAGTCCAAGTGTCCGACTCGGGTCGCACAGAAGACGACCCATCCAGACCCTGCCTCACGCTGCTCTGAAGCGCATTGAGATCCTCCATTCCCAGCTTTGTTTGAGTACAAGCTGCTGCAAAGCATTTTGGGGGACTTGACCTTCACCCAATGACCAGGGGGCAAGATTTGTAAAGGTTGCCAACCTCATGGCATCTCCGACACCTGAAGGGAATGCCCTCATAATCCAGCTCTTGCCAACGAATAATGTTGCCCATCTGGAAGCGATAACTTTTCACTAGGCCTTCTCTTGTGTCCAGGTGTAGAAGAATTCGAGCCATTGCCAAAACCCCCGAGTCCATATACGATCTATCATGATCAAGGTATGTTCCCAAATCATCACCTATCACCCGAAAAATATCCTCAGACAAGAACTGCAGTGGGAGTCCCAACAGCCGAACCCATATTAGCCCTACACCTAGGCTTTCCTTCTCTGAGTGGAAAAGAGGTGTCTAACGTTTGAGAAGGACGGGGGTCATTTCCAAATGCCAGTAGCAAGTTAGCACCCAATTCACTTGGTCTAGCTCTGAGAATATTAGGGTAATCCAACCCCTGGACATTGACAAAACAGTGAGAAGTTTTTCTAGTACATTCCCCCATACTTCCATTGTCCATCTCTTCAATCGACCTAGTAAGTAGTTTCTACCTTGGACTCTGCCCACCAGCGCTATACTTTCTGTCAATGCCGCTTTGTCCATGCCAATTCCTTCCTAAAAAAATAGCAGATGATCCCTTTCCCTTGCTTTTTAAAGCTTGGACTTCTTGGCAGTCTTCGCCTTTGGGCCTAGGTCGGAAGGTTGTTGTCTATCAACCTTCACCAGGTTATCATCAGAGTCTGAGGCACGGGTCTCGTTCCCCTCCGCTTCCTTGTTCGCTATGCCTTCAAAAAACCCTGAGGGCGGAGTGCTGCTTCTAGGTGAACTATTTGGGAAACTTCCATGTAGGGTTCGGTTCTGCTAACCGGGTTATGCTCTGTTACCTGAGGGTTTGCCAGAGCATTTGTGCCAATACCCAGTCCTTCCGACTCTGCTACTGAGAAACCCTCTCTGTTCAAAAAGCCATCTGCATGCTCGTTTTGCTCACTCCACGTTAAAAAATTTGAAGGCGACGGTATTGAGAGAAAATGGGAGCTTGTGCCTTCAACTAGGTTTATAAACCCCTCCGAAACCGTCACGGCCGGTTGTGTCAGGTCCAGGCCCTGCAGTGACTCTTCCATGTTAGCCATATTTGACCCTTTCTCACTTACCTAATCTTTCGGTGGAGGGGGTGTAGCTGGTCTAAGGCCAACTTGAGACAATGGGCATGACTCCACCCAGATGTCAGAGTGTGTAAGATTGTCCGCGGAATAATCAGCTAGTTCTTCCTCATAACCCTCATCCATTCATGCAAAAGAACACTAACCATAACTTGAAAGAGGTGAATGGACCACTTTGTCTTGGGACAATGCGATAAAACTGGGATAAACCCCGTGAAAATGTCTTGGAACTGCCTTATAACCGCCGCGGGTAGCTCTAGAAACCCCTGCCTTGGAACCGCCACGGGTATCATGAACCTCCTGCCCACAAAGGAGTCACGATGGCAAGTTGTTAAGGTAAGTGGGAGAACGGTTCAAAAATAGAAATCCTCTGACTAGGAACAATCTTGAGTCCTCTTGAAACAAACTGTTAGCACCTTAATGGAACCTCAATACCAGTTTTCTTCAGGTTTCGAACCCTACCAAGAGCGCTCTGCTTTCCTGGTCCCATATCCCATGGGAGGCCATTAACTAGAGCTCGAGCACATAAGGGTTTCTTGCGGGGCCAAGCTAGATTCCAAGTCGAATCCCCTTGTCTTCATTTTTTCATGCACGCTACCAACCCCTAACTAGTGAACCTACATGTGTGTATATATTATTGTATTACGGGATACTTTTCAATGAACTATCAACCTCGAGCTGTCTATGGTGGTTATTCATAATAAAATGTAATGGCTTTCATTACATTGCAATCTAGATGGATCACTTCATAAATATTCTCATTAATTTAGGGACATTTAAGGAACGGGTGAGGAGATCAGTTGCATAGTTGGAAATGTTTTTATTGAGTTATTTATACCCTAATAGGGAGCACATGAGATTTCTCCCAGTACAGGATGGCCTCATATGCAAATAGTCAATGACATGTATTTTCTTGACAACATAAATCTTTTTTGCATTGAGTTATAGTTATTTTTAGTTGTCGGAATCCTTGCTCATTGTACCTCTTGTATTGATGTGCTTTATGGAACGTGGCAAACCCTTCAGATGGTCCCTTGTGATATGAATTTCTAACTGGCACTACAAGGAATGATACATGTTCATGCATCTTAATTCATAAATGTTATTGCTTTGGGAATTGGTGTATGGAGATCTTGTTGTAGGTAGTTAGCTCGGTTTGACAAGAATGTTGTGTAGTCAAGAATTTTGATATACAAAAGAAGTCATTTAAGCTTCTGTTTTCCTTGATATGGTCGGGTGACCAAGATATGGGTGTCGTTGGAGGGGACTCGTTATTGGTTTTTTGAATTCACTTTTATTACAATGAAGTTTGAACTATAAGTGTCACAAACCAAAAGTTGATCACCTGTTATAAGATACTAATTTACTTATGAGATGATAAAACAATACCACTTTAATGAAGGGGAATATTTTGCATTTAATTTCATTGTTAAAAAAACATATTTAACTTTTTATTGAAACAAGATTTGAAGGATTGGTAGAGCTTTTTAGGCTCTTTATTAAAAGGGTTGGACATTCTATCTGCATTATCCAACCACTGAAAAATTTAAGGAAGTTTTGTAGGGTGGGTAGTTTATATCTCAGAATATATGCAATGCCCATTTTAAATGGTGCACCATTTTGCTAGAAATGGTAGGGCATTGATGTCACATACAATTTAGAGCTATTATTGGCTATAAGTCTAATTCTTTATAGCCAATTTTAAAACATATTTGTAGTATAAATATGTTTACTACGCAAATTCTGCATGAGAAATTCTTCCTTGTGTTTTATCTTATATGTGTACTCTGAAATCCTAGTGTGAAATTTATAAGCATACTTCTAAATCAAAAACAAAATCTGTATCCTTGTGTACTTTACTTTTGTAAATCTATTCTTCTTCTTTTAATAATATGAAATATTTTTAATAGAAAGCAAAATGCTTGAAGATTACTCTATTGTTCAGTAACTGTATGCATTCCATTTGCATGTAGGATCTTACAATCTACTTTATTGTGTATTAGTTCTATTTGGTTACGAAAACAAAAGGATACATCTTTCATATTCATACAAAATGCCTTGAAAGATATTTGTTTCGTCTATTTTGTACATTTGCATTTATGTACACCTTTACCCAGACATAAAATGCCTCCTATAACTTTGTTACTGATCCTACCTTGAAGAAACATCATTATAGTTCTTTTGATGGATGTTGTGTATTACGTTATTGCTCATTATATTTTTTCATCATTTGGGCAAAGGCCGTGTGATGATTTCTTCTTCCTTGTTATATCATGTGCTTGTTACTCTGGAAATTTCAGGTCTTGTGCTTTGTAAGAAATGTAGTGGTTCGGGATATTCAAGGCGGTTATGAATGGGAAACTTTCATGTTTTTTTTGAAAAAAAAAAGGTGGAGTCTATTGAAGCATACTACTTTGTTTTTCTTTTGATGTCAAATATCTGGTGTAGTTTTTAAATTTTTGGTACCTCAACAGGCTTTGCAAAGCTCACCCTTCTAAATGCAGATAATTATGTTGGTTTCCAAGATGCAATTTAAACCATGTAACTAAGAGGAGAAATTATTGATTCATTGTACCTTTTTCTGAAGAGAATTATAAAGATTAGTCTTGGGAACAGTGTTGTGAGTGCACTCTTCTTCCAGAAAAGTTTCCAACCTTCCGCATAGGAATGCAACAAATAGGATGAAAAAAATGTGTATTGACACACTAGAATAACAAACAATGCAGAATGCAGTTTTTCATTTTTCAGGATGAGGCTAATTGCTTGTAACATAAATATGTTCCATTTTCAAGAAAAATAAGTTATTATAGAGTCAGACACATTAGTAAGTATATATATATATATATATATATATATATATATGAATTTTCATGTAATTGAAAATGTAACATCTGACAATGATTAAATTAAATTGTCATTAATACAAATTTGGACAATGGAAGTCAAACACCTAAGTTCGAATCTTGGCAGGTGTAAAGTCCTTTTGTATGTATGTGAGTATGTGTGTGAAGGAAGGTGTTTCTAAGGATAGGGGATATGCTCCCTGCACTCTTGAGATTTGGAGCAAGGGTGAAGTTTTCTAATGTCTCCTTCTATGGGGATGCAATAGGGAACATCCCCTTTTCCTTAAAAAGGAGATGCTGCCACATTCCTTTTTGACTGAAATTTGTCATTTTAGGGGGGAAAGGGAAAAAATAAAAACCAAAATAAATTGAACATAAACTGAATACACAAGTAGACAAGGAGGGACTTGATGAAGCAAAACTCGGGTTGCTTTGTGCTCCATTGAATATTTTTGAGAATGCAAATGATTTTGATTCAGATATTGACAACTCCCAAGATTGGTCCTTATTCCTTTGTATTAGATGCAGAGAGTAGTGGGGCGTTGACTTAAGCAGGGATACTCATTTGTCATTAGACATGTTCTAAATTTTCTAAATATAGTGAGAACACAACAGTGATAGATGATTTGCAAATCATGATTGTTATCTTAAATATTAGATCATTACATGTATCATTTATGATTTATTATGTTCTCTGTAATGCAGTATGTTATTTCTCCATTATTATCTATAAGATTTAAATAATTTGTGTTTCATTTTCATATGCTTCAGTTTTACCTTTTTAATATCTCAGGTAGGGTCCCATATGCTGGAGCCCCCAATGTTCCTTATGATATTCCCTAACGTTTGAGGCTATTTCCACATGTACCTTGGATTTGTTTCCCTACTCCTGCATCTCTGTGTTCTAGAAAATTTATGGAATATTGGTTTAACCTTCTATAATTGGTTTTCATATATCAACAAAAAGGCTTGACAAATGTTTGACAAGTCAAATTAATTTATATAATTGGTTTTCATATATCAACAAAAGGCTTGACAAATGTTTGACAAGTCAAATTAATTTAAATACATGTTAATAAGATATTTTATCCATAATAAATTATTTGAATAATTATTAGATGAAATAAATGGTAAATGCTAAAGCAATACATATTTCACCTAGTGCCTGTAGTTTCTAATTGATATGTGTATTATAAGCATGTAGTTTCTAATTGATATGTGTATTATAAGCATGTAAAGTGGAAGTTGTAACATGCTATTATGTTTAATCTTTGTGCCATTTTCATTTACTCTTTTTCATGTGATATATTTTGATCAAATTTTTAGCAAACATGAAGTAAATATTACTGTTAAATGGTATTTGTAAATAAATGCAACCTATTGAAGAAACAAGACTAAAATAAAGTAATATAATTAAATATTAGAGAGATGAAATTCATGATTTAAATTGATTAATTAAGCATCATTGATAGATGAACACATTCTATTGATTTGAAAAAAAGTATTACAATATTTGTAATATTTTTTATGGCAGTTGTCTTTAACGCGACTTTTTGAAAGCTTTTCCGGTGGCTTTTTCCAGTCAAAATCCGGCAGCAAATTATTGGAATCGTAAATTTGATAGCTAGTTTCTGCACAATCAAAGCGTCCCAGGGGTTTTCCAGGATGCTGAATCCAAATATGCAGTTAAAAAACCATTTTAACTGCAACAAATCAGGATTTAACCTCAATTTCTTCCACCGGATTCCGTCACCGGAATCTCCAAAAAGTCGCATTATAGACAACTCCTTTTTTATGTAAAAAAAAGTTAGATGTCAAAACATGTTTGGTAAAATTTTTTGAAGTAGAAATTTGCATGTCTTAATATTTTTTAATATTGTTAATGAATAATGTAAAAAAGTTTTTACCGCCAAATATTACATATCACATTTACATACTCATATTAATGTCTATATAGAAATAACATTTAATAAATGATTTCTTGTTTTTCTATTAAATAAGATAATTGCAATTAGAAATAATTGATTTAATAATACAAATTTAGAAAAATTTAAATAAACTTTGTATATGTCTTTCTTGCTATTTAATTGGATTTTTCTGGAGTCATGTTAGATCTGTATTTAAAATAAATCTATATTAGTTAATAAAAAAACTATATATATATTTACATATTTTGATATGGATACATCAACTGACCCTTTTTACATTTTACTAGTTTAAGTGGACCCTTCACTTTTTCCAAAATCTAGAGAATTTTATGATTTTCTCTTTGGGCCAGATATCTCTCATCTTGATGTTCTTTCGAACCATTGTTATATCCCAGTGTTGGAGCCGGATACAATAGAGCTTGGATGCGACAAGACCCAGTTTTTGTAAATTGTGTGCACTTTAATAAAATAAAAAATCGACCTAGAAGATTAAACAAATGACAACTCCGCAAAGTGCTGAATCAACCCAAGCTCGGATATCCAGCTCGCTCGGCTAGTATCTAATCCCTTTTTATCTGTGGTTTGGAGGCTCAGATGTTCCCTGATCACTTTCAGCACTTGATAAAATAAACTAAAATTTTTCTTGCTTTGCGCACCTTCCATTAGGGGAGAGATTCCTATTCTTGTGCAGGGACCAGTAGTTGATATAATACTGGTCCCACCAAACCACCAGTGATTAAGACTTTTGAAACCAAAATTTAAACAGAAATAAATAACATTATGTTTAAATAAGTTTTAAATTATGTCCAAAAATCACCCATATATTGACTGGGCCCACAACTCTCCATAAATAGTATTTAACTATTTAATATTGCAAAACATATTGACCCAAGTAGAAAACAGCTAGAGCCATAAAGGCTTCCAAACTGGTCTATTCCAGAAGTACAAAACAGCAGTCACTTCAACCCCCACTCATCAGAACTGCAACTTTGCATCCCAAATAAATATGCTTGCCTGCACATAACAAAAGGAATGCATGTCAGCCATAACTGCTGTGTTGTTCAACAACTAAACACCCTATGTTCAATAAATGACACCCAACCCAACAACAATTAAATCCAATTTGTTCAATAAATGACACCCAACCCAATAACAATTAAATCCACTTTGTTCAATAAATGACACCGAGACCCAATAACTGCAATAAATGACACCCAACTCACTCTATTTCTCATTAAA
>APFE030473789.1:157619-170345 GCA_000404065.3 Pinus taeda | reverse complement strand
ACATCAAAAGATTTATTTTAAGAGGGGTTTCCTGAGCCCTTTGCTTATTTTCTGTCTTTTGAAAATTATCACATATTTTCTTCTTTCATTTGAAAGCATTTGACTTCATTCTAAGCAAATAAAAAATACAATAAAAAATTTTCATTTATTAAAGAGCAACGCTTTGAAAGGCACTGGTTGTTTATGTGTTTCATGCTTATCTCATATGTTAATGGCTATTGCTCATATCAGGTTTTGCTTATAGATCTTCGACAAATAATCTACTTAACTCTAACAATTCTCCTAGAAACTCGCAACTTTGTTTATAGCTTAGCTTTTCATTAGGGACCACCCGCCTTAGCTAACCTAGGAGATAGCTAAAACTGAGAGAGTTGGGATTAGTGTGACAGCCCCTTCTCTGAGTTCCCTGCCACCAACCACACCTTGTGGGGTTGAAGGCTTTTCTCACTGACTCGTAGGTAGGTGCGGGCGACAGGGTCAACAGGCTTCTTGACTTGTGCAAGTAATTTTTAACCATGAATTTTTATGCAGTTTTTTTTTGTTCTTTCTTTAAATTTATCTAAGTTTATCAAATTCTTTCTGCATTCTTGATATTTTCTTTTGATTTTCTTGAAGCATCATCTTTGAGATATTCTTAAAGTCTCTTAGTGAAAGTATTATTGACGGACTTCATTATAATGCCCTAGAATGTCATCATCCTCTTTTTATAGGGTAACACCATTTTTTTTCCATGTTTGACATGAAGACACATAATTCTTTAAGCCAAGGTAAATAAAAAATTATGTCAATCTCTTCTTTAAACATAGTTATGACATTGAATTGAAATATACATTCATAATTATCAATTATAACTTTCAAATTTTTATTTCGAAATAAAAAACATTTTTATTCTCAATTATAATTAGTTCTGGAATTAATAATTGATTTGCGAAATTAACATTAATGAAATTTTCCTCACAATGCCGCTTAATAATCATATTAACCTCCTTTCCTTGTAAAGAACACTGTGACCCTATTTAGCTTACACAAGAGAGTAATCATCAATGGGAATGAATTTTAGAGGACAAGGGTTGCAATCTCTTTAGTGAACAATTGCTTACTCTATGTAGGGCCTTCAATTTAGTCATATGTAATGGCTTGACTAGATGGGCAAAGTTCGGTAATTTCACTTGCAATACTTACAATGGAGCAAGTGTAGTAGATTATGTAATTTGCTCGCATGGTTTGTGTGAGAAAATAGAGGAAATTTTAATTGGAGATCAACTTTGGGACTTAAAATCAGATCACAAGCCAATTTATTTAAGTTTCTCTTGGACCGGAAAGAAGCAATTAGAGTAAAAAACTCAATGTTTTCAACAAAATCTCCCAAAGGGCAAAATTCTTGTGACTCCAGAAAATTGTAAAACCTTCAAAATGATGTTATAGAAGCTCTCCGAGAAGTAGAAAGTCCTCACGACCTTCATAGTCACGAATTAACACATTTAATTCAAAGCACACTTGCAGAGTGCAAAAGAGAAAAAATCAAGAAGTCTGAAACAAATTGCTTTTCGGTTGATGCTTGGTTTGACGAGGAATGCAAGAAGGCAAGGAGAATGTGGAAAGAGTCAAACAAGGATAACATAAAGCTCAAAGATTACAAGCAGATATTAAGAAAGAAAAGGCCAATTTCATGGTTTCAAGGACAAAAGAACTAATCTTCCTTGGGAAAAATAGTCCCAAATTATTTTGGAAGGAGCTCCAACTGAGAAAGATGCAAATTGAAAATAGTATTACAACTTCTAAATTGTTTGACTATGCAAGACAACTCTATGAGCAGGGTCACAAGGTTGACTCTGCCCCCTTGGTCAACACTGATACTGAACTCTTCAAGGTGCAAGAGGTAGAGATGGGTATCAAGAAGTTCTGTGCTGGAAAAGCAAAAGACTTAGCTGAACTCCAAGCAGAGTATCTAAAGTGGGGCTCAAAGATTCTTGCACCTCACATTACAAAAATTTTCAACAACATCATACAACAAGGGTTCTCCACAGATTGGACAACTAGTCTGGCAATATATCTTTTCAAGAGTGGTGACGTCAATAATCCCTCCAATTATAGGACTATAATGATAGACCCCTTGTTTGCAAAGTTATTTGGAAGCATGCTAGAAAATAAAATCAACAAATGGGCAGAAGAAAGAGATAAGCGTGGTAAAGGGAAAACAGGTTTTAGTCCTAAATATTCCATAATTGATCATTGTATAACTTTAAGGCACATCATTGAAAAAATTTGGGAGAAAAAGGAAGAAGTCTTTTGTTGTTTTGTTGATTTCAGAAAAATATTTAACATGGTTCTTAGGGATAAGCTTTGACACATAATGGAGGAACTTGGGGTTCCTAAACATTTGAGAGTCGCTGTGCATAGGTTGTATGAAGAGGTGAAAGTCAAAATTAGAACCTCAACAGGGATTTCTGAAAGTTTTAGAAGCGATATAGGGGTCAAGGAAGGCTGGCCATTGTCTTCTACTCTGTTTGGTTTATATATTGACAAGCTTGAGGAGTCGTTAAATTTAGAAGGGGGTGATGGTATCGATTTGGCAAGTTTTTTATAAGGTTTCTTTTGTATGCAAATGACCTTATTTTGATTGCTAAATCTGCTCTTGGTTTGCAAGAGCACTTACTATACCTTGAGCATTTTTGTGAAGGGTGGGGATGCAAGTAAATATTAGCAAAACAAAAGTAGTGGTTTTCTCTAAAAAAGGAAAACATAACCAACATAAGTTCTACTTTGAAGGCAACATTTTGGAAAAAGTTGCGGATTACAAATACCTCGTAATTGACTTCAACAAAAATCTAAGCTTAGACCTCTGTAGAAAGAAAAGGACTTTGGGCGGTTGGAAAGCATTTTATGCTTTTCAAAATGGGTGTAAAGAGGTAGAGTTATGGGTCTAGAAAACCACTCAAACTCTTTTTGGACTTCTAGTGATTCCGATGATCTTCTATGGTTGCAAACTGTGGGGCAGCAGTACATCCGACATGCAGTGGAAACAAATTGAGAAAATTTAGAAGCGTTTGATTACAAACAAATTCAAAATTAAAAGTGCAGTTCCTTATGCTATCTTGTTAAGTGAAACTAGGGCTGCTCCTATTGAAGCAATTGCTCTAGTACGAGTCATAAAGTATTTAAAAAAAAAATCGAGCAAATGGAAGAGCGCAGATGACCTAAGGTTGTCATTAATGACATATTGTGCAAAAGAAAGAAGACTTAGGTGCAACAAAATAACAAATCGTTTAGTAAATGGGGTATTTGCTTGAACACGTGTCCCATAAATAGTAAATAGATAAAATCTTTTGTTATGTATAAGTTCCACAAGCGTACTTGGGATAAGGAGCTAGGGAAAAAGAAAAAATACCATATTGAAGTGTTAATTTCACTCATAATCATCAATAGCAAGCCTCGAAGCCATTACATCAAAGCTCATCATGTTACTTGCGGGAATTGCACCTAGGTGGGGAGGATCCTAATCATTCCTCCGAACCACTTGAGACGAGCCCAATTGACAATGATAAAAATTGAAGGACATGGGGTGGGCTTTGATGCACTTATGCGTGCACGGGTCCACCCCTAACATCTATCTTATTCTTTAATTTATGGAATTATATATATATTTTACCCAATAAAAATTGGTCAAATCTTTGGATCCTTTAATGGTTAACTCCTTGCACATATCTTTATATTCTCTTTACTCCACTTATTCACTTCATACTTACAGCTTTCTTTGCCCCTGATGGTGGGTGGAGTGTCCTCGAAATATTGGATGTTTCATGTCTTGCCACACAACTTACTCCAAAAACTACTCTCAACAATATGACTAGCTGTGAAAATCTGCATTCTAGTATTTTCACTTTGTTTGGCACCAAATTTTTGAGAGAAGTTGGAGGGATTTTTGGATGATTCTCCTGTACAGTGAGATTACCTTTGACACAGTTAGACTTAGAACACATTGATAGCAACATAAATTTGACATTTTTAAGGTGCAAAATCTATATTTTTGACAGCAACATCGGCTACAGCAAGTTTTTGTGCCTTTTCCTTGAGCTGATTTGAAGGGAGTCAAGGCACAGTTTTACATCAAATTTCAGCCTGATTTTCACCAGATAGTGAAACTAGACAACAACTAGGGTGTGATTTTATGCCTATTTTCTGAGCTGATTTGAGTGGCGTTAGGGTACAAATTTCACCATATTTCAGCTTGTTTTTCAAAGTTAAAGGGAAGAGCAAATGAATATGAAGACAGTTTCCCATTTACAGACCTTTTCTGTTTTAAGGATCATCTCATGTTATTGAGAGCATGGCATTTGTCTTTTCCATAAAGGGCCTTTTTTTAGTCACATTAAACAGAAGCATTCACATTGAACAAAAGCGAGAGAAATTATAACACAGAAAACATATGCACAGTGCAGCCTGCTTTGATGAATTGTGTGCCTTGTATGGTTTGGCCTACCTTGCATGGTCTACTCTGCCATACCCCTGTCTGGCTTGCCTAACCCAACCCATTTTGCTTTGCACTAGCCAGCCTATATCTTTGGAATTGCTTCCCAGCCTGTCCTGGAGGAAACCCTGGAGAATCTGGTCAATTTCTATCATGCCTCTGCCATCATGTTCACCATTGGCCTGTCTAATGCGTGGCTACCTGCACCTTTATTTTGCCATGCCCAAGACATCACGATAGTGTATGATTTGCCCCAAATGAAGAAATTTTGCATTTTGATATCATCTGAGCAGTTCTGTTTACGTTGATGCTTGTATGTTATTGATGAAATATTTGGTTTGAGTAAGTTAAAGTGCTCCAATGATGAGTTATATGATTAATGCTCTTTTTCTTTCTCCTTTTAGGTGACTCTGAAAATGGACCTAGCCCTGCTAGTACTCGTTCTCTTGTAGAAATTGCTACAAGTCTGCATCGGAGTACTCTTGGAATGCAAGAATGGAGCTTGGGAGATCTTACTCTGGGTCTTTATCTTCTCTCTCTTCGTCATGCTTCTGAAATGGCGGTTGATAATATCAGGGGTGAACAGATCTTCTCTGACCATGTGGTGCCGACTTGTCTTGACTCTTAATCCCTTATTTATATTTTTTTGTGAATTGACTACAAGTGCTAATAATATATCATGAGTGCTCCTTATTTTTGGCAAGCCTAATTGATCAAAGATGCATAAAATGAAAAATCTACAAACAAGAAAAGGATTCATATTGAAGTTAGTAATAGGTACCAAAATATAGAACTTTTCATCATTAGCATAGCATTCAGTTAATATGTCTACAGAAGATGACTGACTGAATAGTAAGCCTTAATACATGATCTTTTCATGAAAACTAATGTGCTAACTTGGAGCCAACCAGTTAATGGAGGAAATGATAATAAGGCTTTAGTTTTTCTCAATGACCATTTATATTAGTGGCTTAAGATATGAGGAGATGATATTAAGGTTTAGTTTTCTCTGACTGACCATTTATATTAGTTGCATAAGATACAAATTTTGATGCTTGACTCGGTATGATAGTATCAAGTTATCAACACCCAAATAAATAAGTTTTTGTATTTGATTGTTTGGATTGATATTAAAATTAGTGTAATTAATAGCGTGTGCTATATGTAATGGTTAGTGGTACTTGTTAACACACCATACTAATACTGGGTAATATTTTTGGAGTAATAATAATCTAACAATGTTAAGGTTACTAGTCATAAATATTATGTCACATGTAATCTTAGTGAATAAAACATGACCAACATAAACCTTTAATAGTTGGTTAGTTAAGGGAGAGTTCATTAAATAACTTACAGATACATATATATAAGCAAAAATTTAACTCAAGGTACATCTGATTCCAGTTTTGAGAAGTTGATTGTTACTCCATCTCTCTAATTTAGGTGCATCTTTTTAGGAACACAAGGTACATTTGATTCCAGTTTTGAGAAGTTGATTGTTACTCCATCTCTCTAATTTAGGTGCATCTTTTCTCCTAAAAATTCTACATCGTATTATTTAACACAAGGTACATCTGATTCCAATTTTGATAAGTTGTTTGGTACTTCATCTCTCTAATTTTGGTGCATCTTTTCTCCCTTAAATTCTACATCGTATTAAAGCAAATATAGCATGAGAGTATGAGAATGGAATGCCAGTGTGGCTTATGTGATTCCACTATGAAGTGGAGAATTCTTAGATTTCATGTTGGAGAGAGAAATAATTCAAATAAAAGGTATGTATCTTAATCAAAGGGGATAAGTAATTGGAAATTTGTAAAGTAGATAAGATACGATAAGATAATTTTATTAATGCCGACAAATGACCAAAGAATAGGTCATTGGGACTAGAAAATACAACTGGTCAACATAAGATGATGGATGTGCCAAGTTTTCTCCTAATGCTAAAACATGAAAAGATACAAATGAAATTATGAGAAAATAATAGAACATGAGAAATGGTGAACTCAAAAGTTGTACCCTAGAAAGGGAGGAAACACTTTTCAACAACAATGATAGAGATTGAGGTAGAGGTAGAGGGGGAAATGAAGTTGTCTCAATCATCATCTATCATTATGGAGGAGCTGATGCAAAATTTGATTTTGTTCTATAAGGAGTGTCTAGGGTTGCTAGGGATTGCCTGGGGGAACCAAGGAGGAGCTTGGGAGTGGTCTGTCGAAACTATCCTTATATCTAAGGTGGAAGAGAAGAATCTAGTGATACATGTTTGATTACTCTATATGCTTCAAGGGCTAATGTCACACAAGGAGTGGGTATGGCCATGTGAACTTGTTGTCCATTGAGAAACTTTAGAAAATTAAACAATTACAAAGTCAAGAAAAAAGAAGGAAAATAACATAGACACCAGAAAAAATGAATTGCTCATATACCTATAGTAAAAATAGAAAACACTGAAATATTAGAAGCTAACAGACATTGAGGCAAAGGAAAAATAAAATAAAATTCTTTGTTGAAGTTTTAAAGCTTCCAAAGCAAGATAGGAGGCCATTGAAAACTCAAAGATGCATATCCAGGGCGATAGACACAAAGACCATATGTCATTGTATTGAACTTCTCATTCTTGAAAATGTTGTAGAGGGGTTGAAACCAAAACTTCCAAACTCAATTTGAAGCACATCTAGGGCATGGAACTAATGAACTTGTTAGACACCAAAAAGATGTGGCCAATAGACCAAGTGTACATGATGACCCTATGTTAGAAGGGCATGCCATTAAACATGGCAATATATTTGTTACAATTTGTAAACACAATGGGAAACATCTAAGTTGGAGTCACTAAGAGTAACATTAATACCAAACAAAGAAAAAATGATAATCATAGGTGGCGTTTGTAACGTTGCTAGAAACTAGAAACCAATCTTGTTGTACAAAACCTACTTGTGAGTAGACATGGACTATGAATTGTTAGACTAAATTGTATAAATTTGTGGGTTCTCATAAATTGCATTTTTTATAGATTTGTTGCAAACTTGCGTTTGTAGTTAGAGTAGAATGAGAAATTATGAACATAGATGATAGAGGTTTGTTTTATTTCCGTGTATTATGCATTAAAAGACACCTAGATTCTCAACACCCATGCTTGTAGGGGAATACAAGAAAGCATATATACCTAATGTCTAGAAGAAAAAGCACCTCCAAATTTCCAGATGTGGTGTAGCCCAGTGTTTTAATTTTTAGCATTATGGTCATTTATAATGAGTACTTTTTATGTTAGTAATTTTGTGCTATTTTAGTACTTCAAGTTTTAAAAGTACTTTTGTCATAAATAAATTGTCTTATGAGAAAAGAGCTAAGGAGTTATGTGCTAGCTTTTGTAGCATCGAATGTGTTCTAGTCTCGAGACTTTGTGGAGAGGTTAAGACACATCAGTTCTCCATAACCCATAAATCTTTTTTGGAAATTCCACCTAGAAGTGTCTCAACTAGATAAGGTTAAATAACCAGGATTAATTGAGATAAGGTGAGAATCATCTAGAAAATCACACGGATCAACTTTGAAATGATTTGGGCCCTTGATTAAGTTTTAATCTTTGTCGTTGAAGGTTCAACAAAGGATTATAAGAAGAAGTTGATGGGTAGATGGAGAACACACTTGAGACACTTGAGACACTTATGGAGTTCGATTTCCAGATAGCAACAATAGTTGTTGGAAAGCTAGAGAAGGAAGCAAAGACAGTGAAGGGTAGAGACAGTGAGGCTAAAGTAAAATTTCCACATCTAGCGAGTGCATTTTCAGAGAGGCCAAGATTTCTCTAGGAGGTTGTGCAGGGCCTCAAGAAGGTAGTTCAATTTGTTGAGGAAGGAAGATGTTTTCAGTTCCAGAGGCCCGACAGAGGTTCCAGAGGGTCGGAGAAGCGTTTTCGCAGTCAACAGAAGGTAGGACAGCTTGATTAGCAGTCAATTCGAGCAACACGTGTGGTAGTCAACTTCAAAGTGACGTAGAGCCTGTGCATGCCTAGTTGGAAACTTGGACGACTTGCTTTTCAGTGGCAGTCAAGAGTCGAGATTGCTTGGAGTGAGGGTAATTTCTCTTAAGATATTTTTGCCAACAATTTCTCTACAGGATTGCCAGTTTTCGACATCCAGATTGTACTCGGAATTTCTCACAGTTGCTGCACCGTTTTTCCCAAGTTGGGTTTTTCTGGGGACATCTATCCAAAAATAATTGTGTCAATTTTTATGTGTGCTAGAATATTTCTCAATTTCCCGCGCTATTATTTTTTCGCAGTTTTATTTGTGAAGGTTGCAGTGTGAATTATTTGGTATTTGCTGTAGCAGATAAATCGTCACTTTAATTAACAATTAGAAGAATATTTTCCAGCTGTTGCAATAGGATTTCAACAGTAAGTTGAAATTTTCACATGATATCAGAGCGTGATTGATTAGTTGGGAAGCTCAGAAGCAGAAATAAGAGAATTTCGTTGTTAAGAGGCAGCAACAGGCCGAAATTCTTAAGGGCTGTGCAGTGCCTAGCCAGGCAGTATGAATTGCTAGGCAAGGGTTCGATTTTTAGTTGCAAGGTTGCAAAAAATTGGAGTTGCCCTGAATAGTGATTCCAGCAGGCAAAGGTACAACTGCTCAGATTTTCACTGAGCAAATTCCTTGGTTGGACGCAGAAGGGTTTTGCAACAGCAGAATCAACGTTGGATGGAAGAGAAAAGCACACGTAGAGGGAAAATTTCTCTCAGGGAACTTCGAGTTTTAGAAGTTTGATTTTTCCAGGCAGATTGGCAATAGTTGTGAGCGGATCTTCTCACTCCAGAAGGGAGTGCGAATAACAGAAGCAGCAACCAAGCAGAGGGAAAGAGGGAGTTTTCGACAGTTTCAAAGATGGCCACAGTAGGGCTTAGAGATCAGGATAGGTTTGAGGGAACCTCCAACTATGTCATCTGGAAGGCTAGGATGTCCTTCCTTCTAGATGAATATGGCCTGAAAGCCTTCATAGATAATGTGGTAGCAATTCCCCAAGATGCAGATCAATTCAAGGAATACAAGAAGGAAATGGTGAAGGCAAAGTGGTTGATCGTGGATGGAATTGGGACCATATAGTCTCACATATATCTGGCAAGGATACAACCAAATAGATGTGGGATGCTCTCACCAAGCTATATCAGGGTACTTATGAGCAACAAAAGATGTTCCTAGAAGAAAAGTTGAGATGCATCAGGATGTAGAAGGGGGAAGGCATAGATCCCTTCCTCACTAGGATTCGGGAGGTCTTATATCAACTTGCAACTGTTGGGGTAGCGCCTCAACCAACAGAGCTAGTACGGTTAGCATTGAATAGTGTCTCGGAGGATTGGCATGTCTTTGTCCAATGTATAGTGGGCAAAGACAAGCTACCAGGATGAGACAAAATGTGGTCTGACCTGCAACAGGAAGAGTTGAGGCAAGCTCTTCTAAAGATCTCCATCAGTGGTAGCAGTACTAGTGGATTGAAGGGTGTGGAGTAGGAGAATGCGGCGTTAACATCTAAGGGCCTCAGTCTGGGGTAGGGGGAAAGAAGAAGGACTTGTCAAAGGTCAAGTGCTTTAGATGTGGTGAGCTTGGTCACTACAGTATGCAGTGTCCTCTCAGGAAGAAGGACAAGCAGGAGAAGCTGGATCAACAAGCAGCGTCAATCAAGATAAACCAGTTGTCCTCTTGGTTGGAGGAAGACTTCGCTATGATGGCAGCCATATCTTTGGGGGTGAGGTGGGGTGACTTGGAGCTGTAGTCCAAAATTGCAGATGCTTTGGGCAGGGTCCATTAAGGTGTCCTCCTCATGGATTATTACCTTGCTACGGGGATCCATAGTATTTAGTAGCAGGATGGATCAATGTGAAAGATGTAGTTAGATTCCAAGGCGACAGTTGCAGACTAGTAGCAGGCAAGTGCTGAGGAGCACAATGCAGTGTTGGCAACAGTGCAAAGTCAACAGCAATGTAGATTCTTCAGTAGACAATGCAGAGGCTAGTAGCAGTCAGGACTCAGGAGACAAATGCAACAAAACAGTTGATTTAGTATTTATGATGCTTCTCAGTTGCGGTGGTTGTAGTTGTAGCAATAATAGATGAGAGGGAGTTGCAGTGTAGATGCAGAGTTAGCAGCAGTATGGTAGTGTCAACAACAACACAGATGAAGCATCAAAGTTGCGCAGTGGTTGGTGGGCAGTATGGCCAGACATCAACAACGTCACAAGAGGTGGTACAAAGATAGGGTGTTGTGGCAGAATGTGCAACACTAGAACACAGTCCTCGCTAAGAGGGAGTGTTAGTTTTTGTAGCATTAGATGTGTTCTATGTAAGAATTTACAGGGTAAGTTCCTCAGACAGAACACCAAAAGGACACCGCTCACAAACAGATCACAGATCAATACACCAGTATTTTGACGTGGTTAAAACCCTCAGAGAGGGAAACAGTCCACGGCCTGCGCCAACGTGGCTACTACAGGCAATTTATTAATAAAAGAATGAAAATTTACATAAGCTTCTCTCATGCACGGTTAACCTACAAATGACCCTCCATGCGCTTTAAATAGAATTCATGGACCAATCGGGTGTCAAGCCACGGATCAAGTGTCGGTAATACCGAGGAGAGAATGAACCGTCGGATCACTACATATCGTGACCGTCGGATTGTAAGTTACAAAATGTACAACGGTAAAGAAACACACTTTTTGGAGAGGCTAAAACACATGAGTTCTCCATAACCCATAAATCGTTTCTAGAAATTCCACCTAGAACTGTCTCAATTAGATTATTAACCTATTTTTTAACATTTCCTAAGTCAAAACTTAGCAAAACTGGTTAATTAATCAGAATTAATTGAGATAAGGTGAGAATCATGTAGAAACTCACATGGATCGACTCTGAAATGAGTGGCCCTTCATTAAGTTTTAATCTTAACCGTTGAAGGTTCAATAGAGGATTATAAGAAGTCGATGGGTAGATGGAGAACACACTCGAGACACTTGAGACACTTGTGGAGTTCAATTTCCTTAGGCAGTTCGATTTCCAGAGAGCAACAACAGTTGCTAGAAAGCTAGAGAAGGAAGCAGAGACAGTGTGGGGTCGAGACAATGAGGTTGGAGGAAGATTTCTAGATTCAATGAGTGCATTTGCAGAGAGGCCTAGACTTCTCCAGGAGGTTGCGTAGAGCCTTAAGAAGGCAGTTTGATTTGTCAAGGAAGGAAGATGTTTTCAGTTCCAGAGGTCGGGCAGAGGTTCCAGAGGGCCGAAGAATATTTTTCCTAGTCAACAGCAAGCAAGACAACTTGATTAGCATTTGGTTCAGGCAACACCTGTGGCAGGCAGCTTTAGAGTGATGCAGAGCCTGTGTAGGCCCAGTTGGACGACTTGCTTTTCAGTGGTAGTCAAGAGTTGGGATTGCTCGGAGTGAGGGTAATTTCCCTCAAGACATTTTTGCGATTAATTTCTCTACATGATTGCTAGTTTTTGGCATCCAGGCTATACTAAGAATCTCTCACTGCTGCATAATAATAAAAACCCTTAGCTGCTACACCCATTTTCCCAAGTTTGGTTTTTCCGGGGACATTTGTCCAAAAATAATTGTGTTAATTTTTATGTGTGTGCTAGAATATTTCTCAGTTCCTAGCGCTATTATTTTTCCGCAATTTTATTTGTAAAGGTTGCAATGTGAATTATTTGGTGTTTGCCGTAGCAAATAAATTGTTAAATTAATTAACAATTAGAAGAATAATTTCCAGTTGATGCAATAAGATTTCAATTGTAGGTTGAAATTTTCACATTATGTAACCTTGCTTTCTCTCTCACATACATCTTGTTGTCGCACAGAATGTCTAGGCACCACGACAACAGTTCAGATGGAGGGCTATCACCCTGATCCCTAATCTCTCTGTTTAAGCCATCTCCCTACAATAGGCTAAGGGGGGTGTTGTCGCGCAGATTGGCACGACAACGCTCGGACCGGGGGCTGTCACTCTGATCCCCGATCCCTCCGTTTAAGCCTGTCTCCCGCGGCTAAGGGGGGTAGACCCTGAGAGATGATGAAGACCAACTGTCGACCAGTTGGTTGGGAGACACGAGACACGATTAAGATAAGCACTAAATTGATTTGATCAGTTAGCAGACCAGTGCCTTGAGAGATCATTATTAAGACAATTACTTGTTAAATGACATAGAAACGTGAAACGTGAACAACAGTCATTTGTCATTAGCTAAATCATAGTGTTCTTAG
>APFE030473789.1:98659-154290 GCA_000404065.3 Pinus taeda | reverse complement strand
TAGTATGGTAATATACATCGACTCTAGACACTAAGATGTGTCAGGGGCTCAATCTTCAAACCGTCACCTCGGCTTTGGGGTAAAAATGAGTGAAAAAATCCAGAGAATTATCCGCCTCTGAAAAAGAAGGGATAATTAACCGGATAAAAAAAACACTCCAAGGTGTACTCGTTTGCTGATCGAGTCCCACATCCTAGGCCTGTTACAAATTCAAGAAACATCATACTAGCATCACTTATTACAATTCCCCGCAGGGTGTGGAATCTGGGTACAAAGAAGAAAGATGATGAGAAGATAGAAGGAGAGTTAAAAAACTCTGTTGACTGATGACATCTGATGGTACAAGTGTCCTCTGGATCATCCTTGGGCATGGAGTCTTCACAAAATCATCAGGTGCTACTCCAGTAGTCAACAGGGGGTAGACCCTATGGAAAAAGAGAATGAAGCGACCAAGTACTTAATTAAGATTTAGCAAGATTTATAAGATTTGATTAGATTTTAAACGATTGATAACAGTGCCTTATGGAGTCAATGATCTTGCTAGGGAAATTAAGACCAAGTAATCAATTAGCAACTGCTGCTTAGATGAATGACTATCTTATATGAAATGCAGATCCTAAAGCTAGTGTGAGATGCAAGAATCTTGATTAATTTTAGTTGAATGCCTATTTAAATGTGTATCCTTCGATCTTTTCTGTGTTGAGCCTGATTTCGTAGTAATTGGCAGAGAGAAGATAAGGCGAAGCACACTAAGGTGTGATTAACGATACCTCTTTTGAAAATCTAACATACCTGTTGCCTCCGGTGCTGTAGAGAGCTATGGCTTTGATGATTGCAAGGTCACTGTTTTAAATACTATTAAAAGCAGGTTTCTCAAGCAAAGATGGATGGATATCTATGTCTTTATCGACCAAGCTTATGCTTGGAAGTAAATTTTATTATACAAAGCTAACTTATATGCAAATACACCAGAAGATGAGATAAAGATAGTCTCGAGGATGGGAAAACACTTGTGTTGCAGAAGCCCTCAATCACCAAAATTAAATGTTTGCTTTATGGTTGAAGACTTAAAAGTAAACCCCTGAAAATATTACAATTAAACCACAAGTTTATTTCAAATCTTTCTGATACAATTATCGCTCAAAGAGAACAAAAACTTCTTTACAATTAATATCAATGTCAACAGATGCTCAAAAGTATACTCAACTCAGGAAACAAAGATATGTAATCTATTATAATTCCATGACGAAGTTCTTTAACAATCACTTGAAAATATTCACAAAATGTCTAACATGTAACGAGCATTAAATAATTAAAGCAATGACGATCAATTTCAGTAGATGCACAATGTTCTAGCAATTAAATTTCTAGAGATCCAAATACTTTAAAACACCATGAAATTTAAATGCTAATCAATTCCAATCCTAGAATTAAAATGATTTATGCTTAGTGATCCAAATCTAGGAAAATTTACCACTTTCCTATAGTTATCCTTTAGATATAAAAAATTTAAGCACTTTTAACTATAGAGAAATAAAAATGTTGATACCACAAAAGTTCTCTTCTAGATTTTATCCTTAGCACAAAATGACACCAAGAAGGAATTTTAAAAATTGACAAATTTGATTAGTCTGGAGGAAAACTTTTTTGATGCACTAAGTTTTATGAAACAAGACTTAATGTGGTAAGTGATTAATCAAGATCTTTCTTTTGAATATGACCAAAACAAATCAAATTGATTTAATAATGTCTTTTAAATTTTTTAATGGGCCAGAGGCCACATAAAAGATTTAAAATCTTTAAATGTGAAAATTTATTTCGATTTATTTTCTAGTCACACAAAATATAAAAATGATGCCCCTTTTTTTTATTTTATAGTTTTTTATTTTAGGGTTTTGATGTTTTATAAATTTTTTTTTTAAGCAAAGTCGAAATCGAAAAAAAATTAAAATGTCACACCCAAAAAAACATTAAACAAACAAAAAGGAAAAGAAATCGGATTAAAAAAAAAATCAAAGCAAATTAAAATGAAATTTAAAAATACAAAAAGGTCAAAGTCGGATAAAAAAAAATTAGAATCTTTTCCCTTTCTTTTTTTCAAATTTTTAAATAAAGAAAATCCAAACAAATAAGAACAAAAATGAAGGCTCATAAAAAATCAAAAATCTAAGAGAAACCTAATTAAATGAAAACAAAGTAAAACAAAAAAAAGGTAAGTTACTATCACTTTGCAGGTTTGACGGCTGGAGAGCAACGATGGATAGAGAATGCGAGGGGCTTGAAGCTGCTAGCGGAGTGAGATGGGTATGGACGATGACAGATGGAGGAGCAGCGGACAACGCAAAGAGGAGATCTGCGTGTTAGAAGGATGGACATAGCAAAGAAACACTACGTTTGAGGGAGCTGTGGATGGGACACGGAGGAGATTTGAAGGTGCAGTTATGGGCTGCGTTTGGGAGCTGCGGATCAGAGAAATGAAGGCGTGCAGGTTTAGGAAGCTCAACAGATAGCGAGGGTATATGCAATGGCAACAATGGACGACGACAAAGGGAGAATGAGCAGCGGGAAAACAATGAAGCAAAGCTGTGGCAAGAGAAGGAGTTGCAGATATGGATAGGGCTCGAATAGAAGGATTGAAGCAGCGTTTGAAGGAATGTGAGGACTGCGGATCTATAGCTGCGGCCTTCTCCTAAAAATATTCGAAATTTCTTTAGCAAGACTACGAAACAAAAAACCCCAGGCAGTAAAAAAACCCAGAAATTTCCCAAAAAAATTCTTTTCAAAATTTTCTTTACAGAACTTAAGAATTTTTGTTTTGTTTTGTAAATTTGAAACCCTTCAGATTGTAAAACAATGGCAGAGGGAGAATGAGCAGCGAGAAGACAATGAAGCAGAGCCGCGACAAGAGAAGGAGCTGCGGATATGGATAGGGCTCGAATACAAGGATTGGAGCAATGTTTGAAGGAATGTGAGGACGAATTTGTAGCTGCGGCCTTCTCCTAAAAATATTCGAAATTTCTTCAACAAGACTGCGAAACAAAAAACCCAAGGTAGCAAAAAAAACCCAGAAATTTCCCAAAAAAACTCTTTCCAGAACTTAAGAATTTTTGTTTTTGTTTTGTTTTGTAAATTTGAAACCCTTCAGATTGTAAAACCCTTATTAGATTTTTTCCAGATTTAAAATAAAAATTTAAACCCTTGGACTGCAAAAATAATGCCCCCGCAAAAATGGTTTTGAGGCCAGATCTTACCTTCCAGGCCCTAGATCTGGCTTCAAATCAAACTTCACCTTCAGATCTGCAACTTGTACCTGAAAACAAAACACCCAGAACCCGGATATACAAAAATAAATAAAACCTTAGAAACCCAAGTCATAAAAATTAAAAAATTTGCATATCTATCCACAGAAATAGGAGATCTACCAGATCTGGCAAGTGCGAGTCCAACTCCGCTCCCAGATCTGATAATCTAAGGCTCTTAACAACTAGATTTATTAATTTAGCACACAAAGAATTAAAATTTTAAATTTAAAAAGAGGTGCTTAGCCCAAAACCCTTCATGCATCACCAATAAAAATCTTATGATAAGCCCGAGATCAAATCAAGCTGGGCTCTTCAGAAAATACAAATTAGGAGTTGGCTTGTCCAACTGAAAACTTCCTCGAACACCTGATGATCTAGAAAATCAAGAATCTCTTGCAAAACTCAATCCAACCATTAAAATAGAGCGAAAAGATGATAATAAAATTCCAGATAAATAGAGATACCTGCTATTACATTCAAAATTTAGATTATCGTTTCAACTCCAGTGACTAAGCAAGATACCTGTACTTAAATCACACTTCAGAAAGCTATCATCAATGGCTAAAAATAGATCTATGCATGAAAATGACACATCTTACAGTATTTCCATGAAGAGTAAGACCAACAAAAATTAACCCCCAAGTCTTTCTTTATTGTTCATAAAAAAGATTACAAGAGAGCTTTTCGCCTAGCACACGACTCAGGGATCGGATGGATCAACTGACAAATGACCTCCTATTTAAAGATAAATCTTCCAACGGCTAGTTCGAGTGATCCTTGTCAAAGCAATCTCGACCGTCGATGAGAATTAAAATTTCTTTTAATCTCATCAGTCGAAATATTAAATTCTTGAGGAAATTCGAATTTTTCAATTAAATGCATTTTAATTAACTCAAAAATAAAAATTTTGAGTTAATTTCCTCAAAACTTTGACTTTGACTTAATCCCCAGGTACTAAAGGCTTAAAATTTAGCAAAATAATTAATTTACCTTAGTTCCAAGACCTTTTAAAATTAAAATTTTAAGGACCAACGAATTTTGCTTTTGGAAAATTTAAATCTACCTAGGATGTAGAATTAATTAAATTTCTAGCTTAGGATTTTAATTAATTAACCTATGAGGGGATAAATTAATTTTCCAACCCTCAAGACACTTTACATCATAATTTTGATATCCTTTACATCATAAGGGGGAAAACCCATCTGAAATAGACCCTCACAGACTACTCATTTCTGCGACACAAATATAATCCAGCAAATCAAACAATTTGTAATAAAATAACCTAACCAAATAGTTAGGATTATTCCCAAATTACTTTTACATAGACTCGATCTATAGCACTAGGACTTGCCTAATACATTTCGGCTTTGGGGTAAGACCAAAGGAAAACTCTGCCGACCATTCGAGAATGGATCAGTGAGACAAAAAACCTCCTAGAATGTAGGTCGTCACCAGAAAAGTAGGCTTACTAGGCAATTACATACATGACATTGATCTGCCGAGATTATTTACATCATATACATGCAGAATGGGTTTACATTATAACATGATTATCAGGCCGATGATGATAGCTGGACGAGATGGATACATCGACCAGGCGCTATCCCTTTTGCGAAAAAAGGGGGTGTACTACTATGGGTCGTTGATGCATAGTGGTCAACACATCCTATGTAAGAGAACAAGCAATTAGCAAATCAATGAAGAAATTATTCTCTCACAATTTCTTCCTTGTCTATTTGTCTACACTTCTGTGTGTAAAATTGATATTGTATTAGATCCAATGTTATCAAAACCAAATTGGTTGACCCCAAAACTGAGAAATGAATTGCAACCAGAAAAAACAGGACCAAAAAATTGGTCGACCAAAAAATACTTACATATTCAAATTTTGAAAAACAAAACATATATATTCATGTGCATCCATTTGAATCCAAACCATTATACACAAATATGCAATCATTCTCATATGTAGCAAGGGAACATATAACCAAAATAACATAGAGTTTGAACCGAAAAAATATCAATAAAGAGGCTCTAGATGGCCTCTATCATTCAAAAAAAATGAGGCTACAACACATATCTACATATCATCAAAATCATTGCCCATATTGAGATCCTCTCATCATCAATATCACCCTATAAGTATTAAAATAGGAAAAACTTAACATGTCAAATTGAGATTGTGTTTAAGTGATGGGAACATTTTACTAGGGTCATGACAGAGGAGTTCAACAATCAATGCCACTAACATCAAGGTATATGGAGGGTTTGGTGCTCTTGATTAAATGCCAGTTCCACACCCTCATACACGACAAAATCCATTGGGAAAGTTGCAACCCCCCAATCTTGAAATCCTAAAAACTGTTAAGTATGTTGGATTTTGAGTGGGATATAAAATTCTACGTTCTCCATATGTAATCCAATGAGGTTGGAACCACTCTCAAACATCTTGAAACAATTAAGGGTCATGTTAAAAATTTAAGTGACATTCTCCTTTAGTAGGGCCATAAGGTTGAATATTAAGCTTCCCCACTCATAAAATTATTGTTTTTATTTAAAACATTTGTGTTTGGAGGGTCCTTGGTGCCCCATAATCCATCTAGCCCTTGAGAGTGTTGAAAAATGTATAACTAGGTTCGGTCTTCATAAGTATGAGATGCATTCTTGTAAATTATAAAATGAAAGGAAATTATTATAATTGGAGTATGGGTTTCATGCTCAAGTTCTTTTATTTTATAGGTCAAGCACCCATTGAGTGCTTTTAGGGTTTGTCTTAGGTCTAAGAGTCATTGTCATATATTGAAGACCCCAATGGGCACATTGTATCTTGTAAAGAAAAAATATTTTTGTCTTTAAGGTGTTGAAATAACCTCCAAGATCTAGACGCTGTCAAGTTGGTGTAAGTGAAGAGCCACGTCTACTCCTTGAAGAAGCCTATATAAAGAGAATAACTCGTCCTCCAAAGGATCACTATTAAGTTTAGGTATGTTCTATGCTAGAGCAATTCATTTCAATTTATTTTCCACATTAGCAATCACATCAGCATAAAGTAAACTATGGATAGAACATAAATATAAATCGCAGAAGACAAGCCAAGACAAGAGGACACAAGATGTGGCGCTAGTTAGGGACAAACTCCACAATGTGGGGAAATCCTCGATCAATTCTTCTTTTATGTTCTTCAAAGTTCAGTAGAGAAAGTGAGAGAGATAGTACATTTACAATAGAAGTCAATCACTTTGACTTTTGGTATCGACATGAGATCAGTTGAAGACATATTGCTTCAACTGATTCTCTAAGATGACTCGTTCACCTATCATAGTGCTGCATCTTGTCTATTTGCTGCACATTACCGTGTGACACCTTGCTGTACTGTCACATGTGTTGAACCTTGATGACTGAGCTGCTCTCATCTTCATGCTACTCATCATGTTGCATCTTCCATGGTCTTATTCATCATCAAGCTGCCCACAGTGTTGTTAAAAGCGCGATTAAATCGCGCTTTTTTCAAAAAATCGCGAGTTTTTCCCTAGGCCGATTTAATCGCGCTTTTTATAAGAAAAAAGCGGGCTAAATTTTTTTTGCTGTTTTTTGGGGAAAAAAGCGCACTTTTTTGGGAAAAAAGCTCAGGCTGGCGGGGCAGCGCGATTTATAATGAAAAATTGAAAAAAAATGAAAAAAATGAATATTTTTGTACCAAACGATTTTTTCTCGATTTTTTTCCGCTTTTTTCCCGATTTTTCCGATTTTTTCCGATTTGTTCCCCGCACCGATTTAATTCTCTGCTCTGCTGGTTTTGCTAGCCTTGTTTCTGCTGGCTCTGCTCTGCTCAGCTCTACTGGCTCTGCTTTGCTCAACTTAGCTCTGCTGAACCATGAAGAAGAAGAATTGATCGAGAATGTGTCATACCATTCTCCACTGACCCAAAGTCAGTCTCAGAGTGTGTACCACTGGTCCCAGACCAGTCCTCAATCGACCCGAAGTTAGTGTCATAGTAGGTACAACTCCTACCACTGGTCCCAGACTAGTACTCTACTGACTCGAAGTCAATCTGAGTATGTACCACTAGTCCCAAACCAGTCCTCAGCCGACCCAAAGTCAGTGTCATAGTGGGTACAACTCCTACCACTGGTCCTAGACTAGTACTCTACTGACTCGAAGTCAGTCTCAGAGTATGTACCACTGGTCCCAGACCAGTCCTCAACCGACCCGAAGTCAGTGTCATAGTGGGTACAACTCCTATCATTGGTCCCAGACTAATATCATTGATCCCAGATCAATGAAGGTCATCCTAGCATAGGGAGTACGGTAGATAGAGCGATGCGTCCATCGGTACTACTATGGTCCCTATCCTCATTTCCCTGCTCATTGATCAGATGAGAGGTACTTCCCATGAGTCCCAGACTGAATGGGTAGGATGCCTTGACAGGAGAACTTAATCAATCCTGTCCTCACAGGAGAACTAATCATCCTGCTACACAATCGCCATGGAGAACACATCATCTAGGCTTCCCAACAGAACTAATCATCCTGCTACACAATCGCCATGGAGAACACATCATCCAGGCCTCACAGGAGAACTAATCATCCTATTACACAATCGTCATGGAGAACACATCATCCAGACCTCACAGGAGAACTAATCATCCTACTACACAATCGTCATGGAGAACACATCATCCAGACCTCACAGGAGAATTAATCATCCTGCTACACAGGAGAGCGAATCATCTCGTCCCACAAGAGAGTGAATCATCTTGTCCCACAAGAGAGCGAATCATCTTGTTTACAGGAGAGCGAATCATCCTGTCCACAGGAGAGCGAATCATCCTATCCCAAAAGAGAGCAAATCATCTTGTCCCACAAGAGAGTGAATCATCTTGTCCATAGGAGAGCGAATCATCCTGCCCATAGGAGAGCGAATCAACCTGTCCCACAAGAGAGTGAATCATCTTGTCCCACAAGAGAGCGAATCATCTTGTCCCACAAGAGAGCGAATCATCTTTTCCACAGGAGAGCGAATCATCCTGTCCACAAGAGAGCGAATCATCCTGTCCCAATGCGCACCACCAGGGGAGGGTGAGCCACCTTGTGGTCGTTTGTTGCTCCAGTAAGAACTGCAAGCCCCCAGAGCTCCTAGAGCTCAATGTATGCAACATGTAGGACCCTTTTACAAGGGTCTCTTGACGACTCCATGTCATTAGGGAAAATCACAAATTTGATCTTTCTTGGGGCTCTGACAAAGTGTAGCAACCTGTACATCATCTTAGTGCGATGGAGCCTCCTTGCTCATCAACTTACCATATCCCAAATAAGGTAGTATTTGATGTCTCAGAAATCATTGAATACGGGATTCCTCAATAATCGAATCCCACCTCTGGTTGTCACAGAGAATCACAATGGTATTCATCATGTGTACTCACTGAAGAGTTTCCACAACCAGGCAACTTCATACGAGGTCATACTCGTAGTTATGTATCAAGTCTCGGCGGTACTTATAACAACCGATTTCTGCTTCTTGCTCATCCATGATATCGAAGCAGAATCCAAAGAGAACCAACACTGAGAAGTGCTCTAGTGATCCTCCACATTGTCTGCCTAGTTAGCACTCGAATAATCATGCAGTTTTCATATTTCCGACAGTGTATCTCAATCCATGAGAGATTGTGCCTCGAAGATATCACAGAGGATTCTTGGCACCAATCTAGTGGGCCTCAACCAAATATGAGCTCACCATGCTAATTGCAAAACATATGTCCGGAGTTCACCAAGAACATCAACGTGATTGAGTTTATAAAACTCAGAGGCATTTCCCAAATCTGGTCCGACATCACTACCATTTAACTTCTAAAAGTTAATATCCTCGAGGTAGTTGCAGGCTTGTATTTTATCATTCCACATTCGGAATCCAACTCCCTCTTACTTCTGCAAATGAGAGGGTCTGCACCTGTCAGAAATAGGTCGTCCTTATGAGGTGCCGGTATGAGAGGTCTATCATCCACAACCTTCGGGTAATGGTTTGGATCGGTTTCACTCCTAGTGAATCTCAGCTTCATCAAACAGCTATCAATCGTCTCATACTACGCCCAGGATGTTATACTTCAAGCCATAGAGGGCTTTCTTCCACTTGTATACATGAGATTCCTGTTCATGAATCTCAAACTCCACAGGTTGTTCCAAACCTGTGGACCTGCTACATGAGGGGAATGGTACCGTTGTAAGATTTTCCTTCAGTACATCTCAGACATGTACCTTCATGCTCTTTTTGAATTCAGGCATCCCGGTCACCATCTGACTCATAGAGCTCCGGTGCTGAGTCAATGGACATGGTCCCCAGTGGACTTGATACAACCTTGAACTCTAAAACATCTGAAAATCTATTTTCAAACACGTACCTTTCCATCGATGAGAGCCACCCTGAAACCTTAAACTTCCATTTCCGAGATGGACACCAGGTTCTTCTTGCGATCAGTTACATAAAGAGATTCTGGGGTTCCTTGCTTTCTTTGAAGAGTCGACCATTTCCTTGATGACCTGTATTACTTATCATTCCTTTGATCATTGAAGATGTCCCTGGAATGATTGTTATCTTCATCAAGAGATATGTCTCTGCTCTTTGCATGATGGCCGAACTTTTTGCAACCAAGGCATCTGCCTTTCCTTCCACCCTTAGATCTGAACTTCCCAATGAAGTGATCTTCCGCTGTGCCATTTTGATAATATTCTCTGCTTCCACTTCACCCTTAGTGAACTTAGAAGAGAGATGTGGAACTCATTGATCCTTTTGTCTTGTCTCTATTGTCTTTGGTGATTACTCTTTCACTCTTGCTTGGGCATTGTCTTCACCTCAGCTCTGATTCCATGTTAATTTTAGGTATGTTCTATGCTAGAGCAATTTATTTCAATTTCTTTTCCACATTAGCAATCACATCAGCATAAAATAAACTGCAGATATAACATAAATATAAATCGCAGAAGACAAGCAAAGACAAGAGGACACAAGATGTGGTGCTAGCTAAGGACAAACCCAAACCCCACAATGTGGGGAAACCCTTGATCAATTCTTCTTTTATGTTCTTCAAAGTTCAACAAAGAGTGAGAGAGATAGTACATTTACAATAGAAGTCAATCACTTTGACTTTTGATATCAGCATGAGATCAATTGAAGACATATTGCTTCAACTGATTCTCTAAGGTGACTCGTTCACCTATCATAGTGCTGCATCTTGTCTATTTGCTGCATATTACCATGTGACACCTTGTTGTACTGTCACATGTGTTGAACCTTGATGACTGAGCTGCTCTCATCTTCATGGTGCTCATCATGCTGCATTTTCCATGGTCTTATTCATCATCAAGCTACCCATGTTCATGATCTCATTCATCATTATGTTGCCCATGTTCATATCATCATGCATCATTATGCTGTCCATGCTCATATCATCATGCTGCTTATTATGTTGCCCATGATCTCATACATCATGCTGCCTTCCTTCGGAGATAGATGTTCTGGCTGTTTTGGCAGTTCCCGGTAGTTCTAGATTTTCCGACAGTTTCGACATTTCTGGCTTTTTCGGCTTTTCCGGTATTTCGGACTTTTTCGACGTTTCTGGCTTTTCTGGCAGTTCCGGCTTTTCCGACAGTTCCGACAGTTCCGACTTTTCTGGCTTTTCCGGCTTTTCCAACTTTCCGGCTTTTCCGGCAGTTTCGACTTTTCTGGCTTTTCCGGCAGTTCCAACTTTTCTGGCTTTTCCTTAAGATCTCTCCTCCTACTAAAACCCAAAGAAAAGTAGAGAGAGCAAGAGATCCAAGTGTGTGTAGAAATGACTTGAAGTCCTCTTCTATTTATACTAAAACATAGAGGTTGAATAGACATGACTGTTGGGCTTCTGAGCCTACATAAGTTGCTGGCCGACTTAACAATTTGTCCATAACATAAATAAATTCATAACTTCATAAATACTTATCGGAATTGGATGATCTTTAGATCAATCCTACATCTCTCAATGAGAGGGATCTAATAAAAATATTAGCTGCCATAAATAATATGACCCACATGGAGTTTGGCCCTAGTTTCCAATTTTAACAATCACTCACTCATCACTCATTCAATGTGAAGAAGAGGAAGGGAAAGAGGCCGGAGGAGAGGATGAAGACGAGGTCGAAGGAAGTCGAAGTGTTTGGGCTAGTTCTCTCTCCCACATACAAGACGAAGCTAGGGTTTTCTGCGTAAGGGTCATCTCTGGTTTGATATTTGAAGGAAGAGAGGAAAGAAGTCAAGCGAAGGTCACTTAGGGTATCTCTCTAGCCCTAAGTCTCAAGGAAAAGCAAGCAAAGTGAAGAGGAAGGCTCTGAGAAGAAGATCAAAGTTTTCTAGTGTGGCAGTAGCAATTGTCGGGGAGACAAAATTTCGGATCTACAGTAGGAGGTCGAGTTAATGATTGATCTTGATCTTGGAGGGTATTTGTCTAAGTCACAAGGTCTTGGTATTCGTTAATTGAAGGATCTATAAGAAGAGAAGAGATTTAAGGGTTTAACCCTTAAGAGGGGTTTTGGCCCTGGCATGTAGATTATATACTATGTCACTATTCTTGTTGTTTTGGTAGCTGTTTGATGTATCTCACATTATAATAATAAGGAACAAATCTAATAAGGAAAAAGGTAACACAAACAATTATCAAGTTAAAGAGAATTAACATATTCATTGCCCAATTGAATTCTCAACATGGGATCAGAGCTAAGGTTAGCAAAGGGCATCATGAAGATCTCCTCTGTAATAAAGAAGCTCATCAAGAAGTGTTCCAAGATAGCAAGCCATCTCAAGGAAGGTATGAAGAAAGCATGGAGTCTCTTATTCTCTTCAAAGAAGGTATCAATCAAGGAAAAGGATGAAGGTGTCTTCTCGGCTCTCTTTGGCACATTCCAAGATGAAGACATTTGGGTAATTGATAGTGGTGCATCAAGACACATGACTAGTCATTTCAAACAATTGAAGACCTTATCAATTGGAAAATCCACTTATTTAGTGGAACTTGGAGATAACAAGAGCTATCCCGTAAAGGGTATTGGATCAACATCTATAAAGCTGGAGAATGGAAGCAACATCCACCTCAACAACATTCTATTTGTTCCAATTTTGCATAAGAACTTACTTTCCATTTCAAGCTTAGAAGATAAGGGTGATAGAGTAGCTTTCATTGATGGAAGGGTTGTTGTATGGAGTAAAGACTCAAGTATAGAACAAGCTAAAGTCATTAACATTCGAGAAGGAAGACTCTATAGACTGATATCTCATGTGGTCCAAGCCCTAGTTCACATTGAAATTAGCCCGTGTGAACTCTGGCATAGAAGATTTGGTCATCTACATTTTAAGATCCTTCCAACTCTAAGTTCCATAGTAGATTGAATACTAGAACTGAAGGAAGATCATGAAGGAGTATGTAAGGGATGTGCATTGGGTAAGAATAACAAGAGATCATTTGGAAGGAGTGCTTCACAGTCAAAAGAAATCTTGGATCTCATTCACTCCGATGTATGTGGCCCTATAACTCCTAAATGACTTGGAGGTCATTTATATTGTCATATTTATAGATGATCATTCAAGAAAGGTTCGTGTTTACTTAATGAAAACCAAGGACGAAGTATTTGCAAAATTTCAAGAATTCAAAGATAAAGTGGATAAACTTACAGAAAGAAGAGTCAAGATACTAAGATCTGATAATGGAGGGGAATATACATCCAAAGAGATTATAGCATTCTGTAAGGAATTTGGGATTAAGAGGGAGCTGATAGTCCCATATAATCCCGACAAAATGGAGTTGCAGAACGGAAGAATAGATCCATTGAATAAAGTGTAAAAGCAATGTTACACAATCGAGATCTACCTAACTTTCTGTGGGGAGAAGCCACAAAGACAGTTGTTTACATTCAAAATCGAAGTCCCCACAGGTCCCTAGACAACAAAAATCCGGAGCAGTTGTTCACTGGAAAGAAGCCATTTGTAGATCATCTTCGGATCTTTGGGTATCCTGTATATATCCATATACCTAAGGACAAAAGAAAGAAGCTGGATCCATCAAAAGCATGAAGGGAACATTTGTTGGGTACAACAACTCATCGAAAGCTTGTAAGATCTACATAAAGGAAGGACATCACGTAGAAGTCAGTTGAGATGTCATATTTGATGAAAGCATAGCATTCAAGAAATCAAATGATCTTTCCATAGACTCTGATGATGAAGAACTTTCGGTATTTGAGGAGAAAGTTGACAAGGGAGAAGAAGAATCACACCATGAAGAAGAAGGTCCTAGTGAGTTTGTTCAACTTGTGGTCATCCCTTAAACAAGGAAAATATGTAATTGGTTGAAATCTACACTACTTGGTGCAGAAGATCATGGGCTAGCAAAAGGTTCATTTAGAGAAAGCAAGAAACCCAAGAGATATTCTGGGTATGCTACATACATGACAAAACTAATAGAAGCAGAACCATCCACTTTTGAAGAGGCTATAAATAATCAAGAATGGAAAGATGCCGTGAATGAAGAGTATCAATCTATAATGAAGAATGGAGTCAGGGAGATCGTACCTTGGCTCGAAGACAAATCTGTTGTAACTTCCAAGTGGATCTATAAGATCAAACATGTGGCAGATGGAAGTATAGATAAATATAAGGCAAGATTTGTGGTGAGAGGCTTCTCTTAATTAGAAGGTATTGACTACAAAGAGACATTTTCTCCAACAACAAGATATACAACGATTCGTTCATTAGTCTCTCTGGCAGCATCGATGGGATGGAACATCCACCAAATGGATGTCAAGACTGCTTTTCTGAATGGCATAATAGATGAAGAAGTCTATATAGAGAAACCCTTGGGATTCGAAGTTAAAGACAAGAAGGCATATGTTTGCAGATTGAAGAAAGCATTATATGGCCTCAAGCAAGCACCAAGGGCATGGTATGCTAGAATGGATGCATACCTGCAAAGAATAGGCTTCACAAAAAGTTCTGCTTATCCGAACCTTTATATCGAGGTTGCAGATGGAGAACTTGTAATCATTCTTCTGTATGTAGATGATCTTCTCTTGACAGGTGTAGAAGGTCGAATTGAAGAATGTAAGAAGAAACTAGCAGCAGAATTTGACATGAAGGATCTTGGGTTGATGCATTACTATTTGGGACTAGAAGCCTTGCAAGGACTTGATGAAGTTTATTTGGGTCAAGGAAAGTACGTGATCAAGATGCTGAAGAGGTTTGACATGATGGGCTACAAACCTATGACCACTCCCATGATCACAAACTTGAAGAGACTAAGGAGTTCTGAATCAAGCCTTGTGGATCCTTCCAAGTATAGACAAATTATTGGCTTATTGATGTACTTGGTGAATACTCGACCAAACATATGCTTTGTAGTAAATGTTCTCAGTCAATTCCAAGTGGAGCCGAAGCATGATCATTGGATAGCAACAAAACATATTCTGAGATATCTGTGAGGAACCATCCACTACTATTTGAAATATGATGGAAGGAATGATGTCCAACTGATTGGATATACAGATTCCAATTGGGGAGGCAGTGAGCAAGATGGAAGGAGCACTATAGGAGGATGTTTCAGTTTGGGATCCTCCATGGTCTCATGGATGAGCAGAAAGTAAGACAGTTGCTTTGAGTAGTGCTGAGGCTAAATATGTTGTAGCCTGTGAAGTAAGTAGAGAAGTAGTATGGTTGAGGAAGCTGCTATCCGACCTGTTTGAAGGACCAATGAACCCTACAGTGATGCTTTGTGATAACACCAGTTGTATACGTTTTTCTAAAGATCCAATGTTTCATGGAAAGACAATATATAAACAAGTATCACTATATTCGAGAGCTAGTACAAAATGGTGCTGCAGCTATATATCTCCACTAATGAGTAGGTAGCTGACATATTGACAAAGCCACTTCCGAACAAGAAGCTTTTGTACTTGAGAGACAAGCTTGGTTTGGTTGATGTATCCTCCCTAATTGAGAGGGGAAGATAGACATTACATTCTTGTCTTCACTTGGGAAGAAAGAATGGAGGATTGGGTAACCATCTGGGATTCGATACTCTGAGAACGTGGTAGGGTATTCAAGACAATATTAGTCGTGGACCGATATTCTTTGAGGACTAGCTATCCAAGATAAGAATAGTCCAAAGAAGGTCGTACTTGGTGAACACCCGGGTGGAGTATGTACCTTGAGAGACAATGATGATGGTGTCTAAATCATTGGTCTCGCCAACATTGTGCTGTAATCTTGTGGAGAGATAGAGCTGTTAGTCAAGGCCTTACTATGTGACAATGCTGGTTAATATGATGCTAGACAGATGGGTTACCAATTTGACTCTTTTTATGAGATCTCTTCAGATTGAGAATGACCATGTACCTTTTATGAATACCTCCCTAGTTAAGAGGGAGTGTTGAAAAATGTGTAACTAGGTTCGGTCTTCATAAGTATGAAATGTATTCTTGTAATTATAAAATGAAATAAAATATTATTATTGGAGCATGGGTTTCATGCTCAAGTTCTTTTATTTTACAGGTCAAGCAACCATTGAGTGCTTCTAGGGTTTGTCCTAGGTCTAAGAATCATTGTCATATATTGAAGACCCCAATGGGCACATTGTATCTTCTAAAGAAAAAATATTTTTGTCTTTAAAGTGTCGAAATGCCCTCCAAGATCAAGTCGGCCTAGAAGCTGTCAAGTTGGCCTAAGTGAAGAGCCACGTCTACCCCTTGAAGAGGCCTATATAATGAGAGGAACTCGCCTTCCAAAGGATCACTCACTCATCACTCATTCTATGCGAAGAAGAGCACGAAAAAGAGGTCGAAGGAGAGGACGAAGATGAGGTCGAAGGAAGTCAAAGTGTTTGGGCTAGTTCTCTCTCCCACATACAAGACAAAGCTAGGGTTTTTTGCGCAAGGGTCATATCTGGTTTGATATTGGAAGGAAGAGAGGAAAGAAGTCAAGCGAAGGTCACTTAGGGTATCTCTCTAGCCCTAAGTCTCAAGGAAAGGCAAGCGAAGGGAAGAGGGAGGCTCTAAGAAGAAGATCGAAGTTTTCTAGTGTGGCAGCAACAGTTGTCGGGGAGACAAAATTTTGGATCCATAGTAGGAGGTCGAAATTATTGCAGTAGGAGGCCGAGTTAGTGGTTGATCTTGAGCTTGGAGGGTATTTGTCTAAGTCACAAGGGCTTGGTATTCGTCAATTGAAGGTTCAAGGATCTATAAGAAGAGAAGAGATTTAAGGGTTTTCCCCTCAAGAGGAGGGGTTTTGACCTTGGCTTGCAGTCTATATACTGTGTCATTGTTCTTGTTGTTTTGGTAGCTGTTTGATGTATCTCACATTATAATAATAAAGAACAAAGCTATAAGGAAAAAGGTAACACAAATAATTATCAAGTTAAAGAGAATTAACATATTCATTGCCCTATTGAATTCTCAACAGAGAGGGTGACGTAGGGCGCCCACAACATGTTTTCTGAACATGGAGGCACTTCTTGAGGCTTCCCTTCATGATTTGGAGTTGATTATGATGGTGGAGCATGTCCTTAGCCGATTCCACAACTTTTTGTGGTATTTATTGCTGAAAAAGGAGATGATGTCATGCTTCAAAAGGATATTGATCCACATGTGGGAATTGTTAAATTATCCTAAAACCAACTATCTAAGCAAATAGATCAAATCTAGTTACTTGTTGGAATTATAAACTCTTGCATGTAGCAGAAAACAAGAAAAGCAATAACTCAAGGCACAATTTATTTTTCTCTTCTGGATCAGTGCATCATTCAAAAAATATCTTCAAAACTTGCAAGAGCTCCCTTACAAGGAAAATGGCTCTAACAAATTAATCAAACAAACAACTAACCTAACAATTTCTTTCCGCACAGAAATCAAGGCAACCTTCTTTCTAATCTATGCGATTGTATGAAATTGATACGGGAGGTTGTATGGCTTGCTCGGTTGGGCTGTATGGCTTCTCTTTTCCTTGCTGCTGACTGGCTACATGCCCTTGTTGAAGACTGGTTTCCTTCTCCTTGTTGAACTATTGTTGAAATCCTCACCAATGGCTGAAAATCAGATCTCTGATTTTCTCCTTCACTCATGTGACTTGTGAAATGAGTGCTCTATGTGTCTTTGTCCTTTGCTCGCTCTTTCTTTTATAACTTTGACATGAGCCAAAAACCCAATCTTCAATGGTTGAAATATAAGTGGTGTTGAAATTCCCTTGCTCCCTAGGTTTGGTCTATGTCTAGACTAGAAACATTAACACACTTGAAGTGCTCAACTTAACAAACTTTGCACTGTGGAATATAACAACAAATTACACAAGATTATTGGCCCAAAACTTTTCTTATTAATCCATGAACAAGAAAATCATAGGGCTCCTGTACCAAGGATCATGGCTCTTTAGAAATATTGATACAAATGCTAGTATACACAGTATACAATAAAATAGAACTAGGGCTTGTGGTATAATCCTTCATACCCTCAACAACCGACGAGACAGAGACAAAATAATTGACTTACTTGTTGATGTAATCCTTCACAAGCAACCCTTTCAGTCCTTCTTTGTCCATTCTACTTTGTTATAGCCCCTGTCTTTTGGTTGCTACAATCTTCCTTCCATTACTGTCTGCTTCTTTAGACTCAAACCCTCCTACCTTAGCTTCCTACTTGGTAGCCCTAGGAAAAAGCCTTTTTCCTTTGACAGTTGATTTGGGCAGTTTCTAGCCCTCAACCATCCTCCTATAGGTCTCGGTCTACTACAACACCCTATTGAAAAGTGTAACTAGGTTCAGTCTTCATACTGACATGTAATTATGATTTTTATGTAATGTGATGTAAAGAAGAAGAATAAATTTATTGTATTGCTTGCTTGATGGGTTTCATGAGCAAGAGATTTTATTTTTGAGTCAAGACTCCCATTGAGCGTCTTTAGGAATTATTTGTCATCTAGTCATAAAATGATGGAGTCATTGTCATGTAATGAAGTCATGTTACACTTTGTAGAAGGTCAATATTGTCTATGTAAAGTATCCTCCAAGACCTTGTCACTTATCCTCTTCAAGTCGACCTACAATGATGGAAGAACATGCTAGAAGAAGTCAATCTAACTACCTATGATCATGTCAGCCTAAAGGACATGAGATGAAGTGTATATGTAGCCACACTCAGCCTCACTTAGAAGCAAGTAACTCGACTTGGATTTGATCAAGAAAAAGTGTGAAGAAGAGGTGAAGAAGTGCGAAGAAGAAGAGGCTAACAAAAGAAGTGTGAGAAAGGTTTTCTTCTGGGGTAGCAAAGAAAGATTCTTCTGGGACAGTGAAGGAGCATTCTTTTGGGGCAGCGAAGATGTTAAAATTGTCAACTACGGCCAAACTCCATGTGGCTCTTCTTATTTATGGCAACTGATATTTTTCTTGGATTCCTCTCATCGAGAGGTGTAGGATTGATCTAAATATCATCCGATTCCGACATGTATTCATGGAGATATGAATTTATTTGTGTTATGCGACAATTCGTCAATGTTGACCAACAACCAAATTGCCCCCATCTATCCTCAACGTTTTACTATAAAAAGAGGTGGCTTACAATTCATTTGAGACACACACTCACACCTCTTGTGATCTCTTCCTCTCCACTTGTTTGGGTTTTAGCGGAAGGAAGAGTCCCTAAGAGTATACGCTGCCCTAGAAGAAGATGCCCTAGCTCCTAACGCTAGCATGGAGATGAAGGCCTAACACAGTTATGAAGATAGGCTCTACACTGCCCTAATATGAAGGTCCTAACGCAGTCAATGGGGTAACCTTAACGCTGTCATGGAGGACAACCCTTAACACAGTCATGGAGGAGTCTAAGGAAGGTCCCTATGCTGTCCTAAAGGAGAACCTTCTATGCAGCAAGGAGGAGCTTTAAGGAAGCCTTTATATGCTGCCATAGAATGCTCCAAAAGGGCCCTAGATGTAGTCCTCTTCTCACACAGTTAGACTCAGTCCTATGCCCTAGCTGCAGATAAGAAAGAGGGCTCTTTGATGTAAAGGAAGGAGCTCCATATTCGCTGTCCTAAGGTGGCCCTTATACGCAGCGAAGAGGAGTTTTATACTCTGCCAATATAGGCCCTAATCTGCAACCATAGAGCTGCCCTAGCTGCTGTTTATCTAACCTTTAATCCGCAGTCAAGAGACTTTAGACGCAGCAACAAGAAGGGGTCTTATATTGTATGCTTTGGTCAAGTAATAAGCCACTGTTATACGTTGAAAAGCTGAATAGCATATGTAACAATAAGTACCGACAACTAGTGATAATGCTGTTCGTTGTCCATATGCTTATCTTGCTGCTGAGCTAGGCCACAGGCCATAGCTAGCAGCAAAGGTTTTCAAGGGTTGTCTAAGTGCTGCATTATCAAGTCAGACAACTAGTGTGGTAAGCAGTGCTATAATGCTGCGTTCATTGAAGGATTGTATGAAGGCTATATGGACTGTGGGATGTATTGCAGTATGCATATAGTGATGATGTAGGTGACAACATGATGATGGATGCAACACGATGTAAGTGCAGCACGATGGGTGCAGCATAGTGCAACATAATGATAAGTGCAACATAGTGTAATGAAGTGCAGCATAAGTATGTTGGGTGCAACATAATGATAAGTGCAGCATGATGGATGCAACGTGATGATAATGAATGCAACAGACTGTTGAGTGCAGCATATGATAATGAATGCAACACACTGTTGGATGCGGCATGGTTGATGCAACACATTGTTGGGTGCAGCACGGTGATGATGAGTGCAACATATTGCTACCTCATGTGTCATCTTCTTAGAGAAGATCTATGCTCTTATTTTGACAAGTCAAAATGTTGACTTCTGATGTATATGTACTATCTTTCTCTGCTGAACTATTGAAGAACATAAGAAGAATTGATCAAGGGTTTCCCCACATTGGGGTTTGTCCCTGGCTGGCACCACATCTTGTGTCCTCTTGTCTTGGATTGTTTTCTGCGATTTATGTTTATGTTCTATCTGCATTTTACTATCATGCTAAATGCGATTGCTAATCTGGAATTGATATTGAGCTAATATGGAAAATTGAAGTAAATTTGCTCTAAGCATTGAACATACCCATAATTAACAGAGGAAGTATTCTTCTGGGGTCAACGAAGAAGAGTTGCTTTTGGGCAAGCGAAGGAGAAGTTTCTTCTGGGATAGCGAAGAAGGGATTCTTTTGGAATACTTGTTTTGGGTAACTGAGATAGAGATCTAGAGACCAAGATTCTCTAGAGGACGCCAGTGAAATCATAGAGACCGAGTTTCTCTAGAAGAAGTCGAGAAGTAGCAGGGTGAAGGATAGAGATCGAGTTTCTCTAGTAGCCGAGGAGAGCAGTTCTAGATCAAGAAGAATATTGAAGGGAAGAGGTAGAGCATCAAGGATAGTGACAAGGTTCTTGGGAGGATAGTAGAGTCAAGGGTCTGTGTCATGGTCTTGGTACTTGTCAATTGAAGATCTAGAAGAAGAATTTTGATCGGGTTTTCCTCTCAAGAGGTGAGAGGTTTTGGCCTTGGCTGACAAGCCTACATACTGAGTCACTTGTCTTTTATTGTGTATATTGGTAATTGTCTTGATGAAAAGAACACAATAATAACATAACGAAGAAAATATTATAAGCTAAGAAGTAAAAGCATATCACAAGCAATTATCAAGAAGAGAAATCTTTTAACTATCCATGCCCTAGATTTCTCAACACACCCTTTGTCTGCCCTAACCAGTTCTACTGTACCACTGTCTAGTCCTTCTCCAAGCCATGGCTTCCTCAAAATTCTATATTGTCAGACTTTCCTACCTCGACTAACCTTTTCTCAGCTCTCGAGATCCTTGACCTTGCTTGCTTTCCCTGCGACCCTTCTTTTAGCCACTTTAGCCCTCCTTAGATGACCTTTTGTCTGATTGTTCTTATTCCTAAGGCCCTCAACCTTCTTGATCTACCCCTTAGCCCCTTTGATCTAACCCCTAGCTTAGCTGATCCCACCCCTCACTACTATTTTGGGCTGCTTCCAGCCTTCTTGAGATCCTCGGTTTCCTTCTGTTAGATCTTAGACATCTTTTACCAACCCTTTATCAACCTACAACACCCTAAGGCTCCTAGCATCTTGCTTGAAGCTTCTATCCTCTGGTCTAAAGCCCTCTAATTAGTCTTTAAGGACTCGATCTGTTGAGATCACCTTTGGCCTTCCTTAAAATAGAGAAGAAACTTCCTTTTGCTGCCTGAACGACCTTCTCCTTGTTTGAGGTAGGTCCTCGATATTCTCTAGTATAGGACAAACTCTCATGTTACTTCTCTTAGACCTCAACCTTTCTTGGGTAGACTCATGTCCCTTCTTCAATCTGCGGCTAGGGCTTCAACCCTTCTTCTCCACTATCCAAACTTGGCCAGACAAAACTTCAGCCACTTGATGGATTGACTTACTATCCAATTAGGCTCCTTCTAGGGCAATCACTCTCCACAAGTGAATTCCATCTCACTTGTATGTGTGGGCATCTCCTTTGGCCTCTTATACTATTGTGTGAGTGATCTTGGTGGTTTTCAAGAAACCCCTATTTCATAACTCAATCATAAATTAAAATTTAATATTAATTTCCTTGGTTCCAAACCCACCACTTTGGGTCCAAAACCCCAACACTTGGGTAACGTTCCCACAATGTCACTTTTAGTAGGCTTTCTCCACTTAGGAATACCTTTTGAGCTACCCAAATTTCAACACTCCCTCTAAGTAAGGAAGGTATTTCCATCACTGCTTGAAATCTCTAGCTCCATGACTTTCTTTGCATGCCCATGACTGTCCTCGCATGAGTCATGACTTTCCTTCCATGGCCATAACTATCCTTTTGTATATGCCATGTCTTATTTTGTATTTGGCCAAGATTTATCTTGCATGGCGCATGACTGTCCTTGCGTGCAACATGACCTTTCCTTGCATGTAGTATGACTTTTCCTTGCATGCTCCATAACTTCCTTGCATGGGCTATGACTTTCCTTGCACCACCATGAATGTTTTTACATGGTTTGTGACTGTCCTTGCATGGGCTATGACTTTCCTTGCACCACCATGAATGTTTTTGCATGGTTTGTGACTGTCCTTGCATGGGCTGAAAAATCTACTCTCTTGCTTGAACATGAAGGTTTGACTTCCATTAGGCCACTGATGTTCTTTTGCAGTCTCCCTCCGAAGCTAGACTCCCTCTGAGCCTACACAACCTCCATTGGCTCACTTTGCTTTCCCTCTCAGAAAGTGTTGCTATTGATCTTGTGTCCTCCCAAAGCCAGTCCTCTCGAGCTGCGGTCGAACACTGGGTCTAATCCACTCCCAAAATGGGGTTGCTGAGAGGAAGAACAAGACCATAATAGAGGCAGCGAAGGTAATGATTTATGACCAGAAATTGCCTATGTTCTTGTGGGCAAAGGCTTGCAATAAAATGATATATGTGCAGAACATGAGTCCTCACAGAGTATTGGAGGACATGACTCCCGAGGAGATGTTTACAGGAGTGAAAACGGGTGTGAGCCATTTGCATATCTTCGATAGTCCAGTTTATGTCCACGTTCCCGTGGAGAAGAGGACTAGTTTGGAGCCCTTGTCAAAAAGGGGCGTATTTGTGGGCAACTGTAAGGTATCAAAGGCCTACCAAGTCTACATTCTAGGATAGAGGAAAGTGATAGTCAGTCAGGATGTCAGATTTGATAATGGAAAGACATTTAGGAGGTCTCATGATAGAGAGTCAACAGGGGTAGAGGATCAGAAGCAAGAGGCTCCTAAGGCTGAGCAAGGACCAACAACATTGACAACAGGGACATAGGCTATAGATATGGAGGAGTTGCGAGATGTTCATTCAAGCTTTATCAGAAGGAGGCCACAATTGGCCAAACAGACTTTGAGGGATGCTGAGGAGCATGTGAAGGCTCCTAGCACCACTTTCAGGTAGAGTAGACCACCAATAAGATTTTCTAGTTATTTGGCCTTATCGAGCAACATCAGTGAGTCGTAGCCTTTCACTTTTGAGGAGGTTGCATATGAGCAGGTCTGGAGGGATGCCATGATGGAGGAGTGTAGCTCCACCATGAGGAATGATGTGTGGGACAAATGCTGATACTTAAGAGAAAATCTGTGGCCACTTCTCGATGGATCTACAAGATCAAACATGTAGTTGATGGCAATGTCGAGAAGTATAAAGCGAGGTTTGTGGCGAGAGGGTTCTCCCAACAAGAGGGAGTGGACTGCGAGGAGACATTTGCACTTGTCGCCAGATATGCATCCATAGAGTAGTTATGTCCATTGCTTTAGAGATGGGGTGGAGGATACATTAAATGGATACATAAACTCCATTCCTCAATGGGGTGATTGAGGATGAGGTGTATATTGAGTAGCCTCAAGGCTTTGAGGTGCATGGGATAGTCTTATATATGCAGGTTGAAGAAGTCTCTTTATGGGCTGAACCATGCTTCGGGCACATGGTACGCCAGGGTCGATGTATATCTTCTTGGTTTGGGCTTCACCAAGAGTGAGGCAAATCCTAACTTTTATGATGTACTTATTGAGGGTGAGTCATTCATCTTGGTACTTTATGTGGACGATCTTTTCTTCCTAGGATTGAAGAAGCTCATAGGAATGTGCGAGGAGGAACTTGCTTCGAAGTTCCAAATGAAGACATTGGCTTGATGCACTACTTTTGGGATTGGATGTGTGGTGGCGGTTAGGAGAGATTTTCCTTGGGTAGGGAAAGTATGCAGTTTGAGATCTCGAGGAGGTTTAGAATGGAGGATTGTAGGCCCATGTCTACATCGGTGATCACTAACCTGAAGAATATGAGTGCTTTTGAAGGCGAGTTGGTGGATCCCACACTATAGAGGTAGCTGATAGGTTCCTTGATGTATTTGGTCAACACTAGGCTGGATATTTTTTTTGCTATGGATGCACTCAACTAGTCCATGGTTGAGTCGAGACAAGTTCAGTGGGTGGTAGCAAACCATGTGTTGAGGTGCTTGTGACGTACAATGGACTTTGGACTGAGATATGTCAAAGTTGGTGGAGTGGAGTTGTAGGGGTACATAGATTGGGCTGGGAGTGTTGTGGACAAAAAATTCATGTTTGGATGTTGTTTCAACTTGGGATCAATGATGATCTCATGGTATAGCAGAAAGCAAGAATCAATGGCACTTAGTTTAGCAAAGGTAGAGTACATTGTAGTGAGTATGACAAGTTGTGAGGTAGTATGGCTTCGCAAGATGTTTGCAGGATTATTTGGTCTGGATATGGGGCCAACAATGATTTACTATGACAATCAGAGTTGCATTAACCTCTCTGAGAATCTCATGTTTCATGATTGGTCCAAGCATTTCTAGATCATATATCAGTTCATCAGAGACAGGGTCAAGAGAGGTGCTGTGAGATTCATTACATTTCCATAGAGGAGCAGGTGGCAGATATTTTCACTAAGCCTCTAATGAAAGGGAAGTTTGTGAAGTACTGAAATAAGCTGGGGGTGGTGGAGAATCCCTTCCTTTCTGTGAGGGAGTGTTGAAGTTTATGATAGCTTCAAAAGGTCTTCTACATAGGCTCGGTGTCTTAGCATGCAGAAGATGACTTATTGCCTCTTTAGGTGCTTGCATGGTGGAGTAAGTGATTTATGTTTTCTTTCATAAGTCTAACTTAGGAAAAGTACAATAATTAAAGTCAATTAATTATTGGGGACTATCAAGTCATTTTCTAAGGACAAAGAATTTAATTATTTAAGTGACTTAGAAATGATCTCAACCTCTGATCTCCTAGGTCTTCTAGAAGGAAGATTAGGGTTAGGGATCTGGGCTTAATGAAGATTATAAAAAGAATCCCAAGGGATAGGTGAAGACACAAGAGAGGAGAGACAAGAAAAGAGCGATTTTCTCTAGTGCAAGTGGCTTAGTATGCTGAAGCACAGAGGAAGAAGAGTACAAGAAGATTTGAGGGTGTGTCCAATAGTGTTACTAGACTTAGCGAGCACTCTCGAGTCCAAGTTGGCTTGGCATGCAAAAGATGCTATTTGAATCAGGGCGAGTCAAACTCGCGTTGATCGAGTTTGACTCGTGGTCAACACGAGTTTGACTTGCGACTTTGTGATTAAGGGAAATTCAATTCTTGAGTTTGTGATTCATGCGATTTTTAGGTTAATGATTGTGGGAAGAGGGTTCGTGCTAACATTTTTGTGTGACTTGTCACTTGTCATTGCGCAAGTCTGGAGTCTGGATGAAGAATCGAGGATCACGCCGTAGGTCAGGTCGAGCACTTTGCATCCACTATTGAGTAGGTCTTGGACCACGAGCGTCATGCAGTGAGGGACTAAGGTGCAGCGTGCGTTTGTCGTCGAGCTACCCACGAGCAATGTACGTTCGCCGTCGACAACTCGAGCCACCCACAAGCAGTGAGCGCTAGTTGGCACCCACTTTGTCTGCGTCATGAGGAGTCAAGACCCGTAAGTTGCCTCTTTAACCTAGCTGCCACCTCTTTCATCATAGTTTTGGAAGCACTGAAGCAAGTCCACTGCTGAAACTTTGTCCTCGAGAATGGAGAATCAAGATATTGCTTCTAGTTATGGTATCGGACAACACTAAATATTTTAAGATAAATCCAATTTGCTTGGCTAGATTTAATCCCATAATAGTAACTACGTCTGCCTTGCATTTTAATTTTTCAGGTTTCTAGCTTATTTTTGTGTCATTTTTAATTTTATTTTTTTATTGTCTTTTACAAGAGCCACAAATTAAATACAAGTCCAAAACAACACAATGTCAAGGGAGAGAGACTTTGCTTGGGCTTATTGCGACAAGATTCCCGGAGACCCTAGTCTCCTATGTAGATTTTGCAAAAGGAAATGTAGTGGAGGCATTTATAGATGCTGAAAATGTACTAGTGTTGGTTTTCATAATGTAATGAAATGTAAACTTTATCATTGACATATTTATTATATTCATTATTATTATTTTATTTTGGTCAAAGCATGTTCTTCATGTTTATAGAGTCAAAAGAGTAAAAAATAATTTATTATGAGTGAAAAAGAAAAATGTATTTGAGTCAAATCCCATTTGGACTTTCGTAAGAAAAAGAAAAAGAATTTTTATTTTGAGTGAAAGAGTCAAACAAAGACCAAGTCTGTCTACGTGGTAGCTATTCGACCCTCATGGACAACTATATATAAGAGTCAACTCGACCTTTTGGATTCACTCACTCACACATCACATCATCTATTGATTTTTGTACCTAATCTCGAAGAAGAGAGCTGAAGTCAAAGGAGAGATAAAATTTGGGTTTTCTACCTTGTTTTTGCTCACATGTGCGAAGATTCTATGGCAAATTTGATATAATTATAGGGCTGAAATTCAACATCCATTGTAGGTTCGAAATTTTTTGTGTTTTGACAAGATTTCAGAGAGTTTGACCAATGTTGACTTTGAAATATTGTAGGTGACTTGGAGGAGGGTTGGCTTGAGATCTTTGTGGTAGTCTTGGTCTTGGGTCTTGGATCTCTCATTTTGATCTGATTCTATGGAGAAGGATTGTTTGGGTTTTCCCCCTTTAAAACCCCTGGGTTGGAGCCTAAATTTTGGTGTCTCTTGTCCTCTTGTGATCTTTATTTTTTGCACATTTGTATAATTGCTTGATGAAGAAGATAACATAAGTAATAAGAAGGAAACTAATATTTACAAGTAATTAATAAGTTAAGAGAAATCAAGCATCATCTTCAATACACTTGGTTTCTCAACATGGTATTTGTTGTTGCATAATGTGTCTAGGCACTGCGACAACGCTCAGAGTAAGGGTAGTCACTCTAATCCTTACTCACTCCATTTAGACTCTCTCCTAGACGAGTCAAGGGGGGTAGTCCCTAAGGTGAATAATGAGGATAGCCTGTGGAACACAGGCTGTAGGAGACTTAAGGTTGAACAACTTGATGGATGTAGACAAGTCCTAGTTAACTGAGATGAATATATCAAACGAATAAGGCACAACCACAAGATAGAAATGCTTGTAGACCAGTGCCTTTATATTCAATTAACCATAGACTAAATAAAAACAAATTATCCAGAGCAATTTATAAATGTGGCGAAAGTGACAATCATGAATGATTAAAGGTAAATGCCCAAACATTATCATGCAAAAATTTCTAGCAATTAAATTCCATGAAGAGTTATGAAACTTAAGTACTAAGCAGTGATTCTAGATTTGAAAATGTTTTCTTCAATAAACCAAATCTAGAAAATTTTAACTTTCTCCTATAGTCAATGATTTTAAAACATTAATCACACTTGACAAAAGAGAAATCACTACCACAAAATTTAAAATTTTACGCTTAACACAAAAGAGACCAAGGAACTTTAGACTATAATTTTAATTATCCCTTAGGTAGGTTTAATGCGCTAAGCTTATGAAGCAAATTTAATGTGGCAATTAAATTTTTAAATGTGACCAAAAATAAAAATCAAAAGTACTTAAATTAAATTAAATTTTTTATGGGCCATAGGCCACATAAAAATTAAAATTTTTAAATGTGAGGGCACAAATTCCCCTTTTGATTTATTTCATTCAATTTCAAAGTCAACAATTTTTTCTTTTAATTTTTAAAATCTTTTAGATTTTTAATGTTTTGAATGTTTTAAATTATTGTTTATTAAACAAAATAAACAAGAAGAAGAATCAAATCATAAACAAAACTAAAGTCATATAAAAAAAATTAAAGTAAAAAAAAATCAAAAAATAAGAAATTGTAAAGCCTAAGTTTAAAAATCAAAGTAAAAAGATATTAAAAAAATGAAAACAAACAAAGCAAAATGAAAGACCATTAAAACGAAATCAAATTTTAATGAACCTAACCCTAATTCATACGCAAAAAATAAAACAAAAATGAAAAAAAGGGAAAAGTCAAATGTTTGATTTGTTTGTACGCAGGTCAAAAGGAGAGGCGACGAAGGAGATATAGCTCGTGAATCGAATCTCCTCTTTACCTGCGTATCCCCTCCCTGAGCTGCTTCCATCCCTCACCTCACCTCATCGCTGCCATACCTTCCTGCTCACAGTCCCTTTGTCTTCGCAGCTACTCATCCCCATTGACTTGTCTAGGAGGGAGTCTAAATGGAGTAAGGATAAGAGTGACAACCCTTACTTTGAGCATTGTCGCGGTGCCTAGACACTTTGTGCGACAACAATATCAAAGCTAAGGTGAAGGAAGGAAGCTTGAAGATCACAACTTGTTGGCATATTTGAAGACAATGTTACTGCAATTATCTCTTCAAAGAAGGAAGGCTTGAAGATCATATTGTTGAAGACGTCCTCATAGCAGCCATCACTCTCTTAAGGACATTGTTGAAGGCTCTTGGAAATATCATTAGCTCTCACTCATCAACACTCTTGCTCACTCATCAACACTTTTGAAGACATTCTTCTAACAACTTCTTCTTTGACAGGTAAGTACTCTACTATACTCTATGTCTAATCGTCCCAGCCAAATGACATATATTTGTAAGGAAGGCAACAAACTTGATGGAGCTTCTAATTTCAAGGCTTGGAAAAAGAGAATTGATCTAGTTCTCAAAGAAAATGAAGTCACGCAATTTGTTGAAGGTGATGTTGTAGTACCAAACAAAAATAATGCTCAAGAAGTAGCCAAGTACAAGGGAGAGATTAGAGCTCAATGAATTCTCTTTGAGTCTATTAAGGATTATCTTTATCTCTTTTGTTTCAAATTTATCTACATCCAAAGAATTCTATGATAAATTGGTCAAATTATATTCCGCCAATACTATCAGCTAGAAGATATCTCTAAGGAATCAACTCTATGGAACAAGAATGACAAAAGATGAAGATGTGGCTTGATACTTTATGAAAATATTAAAAATAAAGGATCAACTTCAAGGACTTGGGGAAACCATATCCAATTCTGAATTAATCACTTATGTAATCAATGCTCTACCTCCATCTTGGGATGGTTTTGCAGGTGGAATCTATGCAAGAAAAGATATTCCAACTTTTGAAGAACTTTGGGCTCTATGTGTTTGAGAAGAAACAAGGTAGAAGGCTAAAGATGATACCGAACTCTCAAGCCTTTGGTATTAGATCAAAGAAGAAGTTGGAAAGTTTAGAAGATTTGGATCTCATCACAAGTATGACAACAACAAGCCTCGTGGAAATCGGGACATGTCTAAAGTTCAATGCTTTGGTTGCAATGAATATGGACATTATAAGATGGATTGTCCCAAGGAATCGAAGAATAATAAGAGCAAAAAAAGGAAGGAATGAAATAAAGCACATCTAGCAGAAGATGAAGGAGCTGAAAGAAACCCAAGGTCGAAGACAACAAGGACCTCTACTACAAAAAATCATGAAGAATATGGCAAGTACCGGGTTTGCAAACAAGTTTTCGTTTCTTAGATGGTAGTTAAAGTAGTAGTTACAATTATATTTGAAGGATAAAAGATTTTTGGGACTCGTAATTTGCAAAGTTATGAAGATTAAGTTTAAGATGGAGCATATAGTATTGGAAGAAATAAAGTCTACATAGAATTCTAGACGAAGCGTTCAGTTCCATTTAAGATGTCCATATCTATGAAAGCTCATCATGAACACTGGTGTCCACCCTCACTCCCTCTCAACCAGGGAAGAGACATCCACAAACCTAAGCTTGTCTAAAAAATACCCATCCTTTTTTCTTCAAGAAAAGGAACATCATCAATACATCGACTGACTGCAGGGAGTTTAAGATGGCTAGGACTAACAGCCATAAGCCTAGTGCATGAACACTGGTAGGGAGAATGGTGGGTTGGATAAGCATCAGGGACCGATATTCTTTGAAAATCTATACTGTGACCAGGACTAACTGTCGTAAGTCAAGTACATTGATCTAAGATAAGAATAGTCTCGAGGACTAACATTTCCATGTGTCAAGTATTGTGACAATGGATTAGGAAATGGCCCTGTGAGGACATACCTTGGTGAACATCCCGGGTGGGGTATGTGCCTCGGAGAGGCAGTGGTGTCCAAATTTATGCTTCCCAACACTATGCTCTGATTTAGTGGAGAGATAGAGCTTACTTGTCAAGGCCTTAGTAGTTTTATAGTGTTGGTTATGATGTTATCATCATTGATGCTTATCAATCCAGATCCTTTCTTATATGGATATTTCAACTTGAGAGTATCCTATTGTGTCATTATGAATACCTCCCTAGTTAAGAGGGAATGTTGAAAATGTAACTAGTGTCGGTCTTCATAATGTAATAAAATGTAATCTTTATCATTGACATAATTATTATATTCATTATTTGTATTTTATTTTGGTCAGAGTATGTTCTTCTTGCTTATAGAGTCAAAAAGTAAAAAATAATTTATTACGAGTCAAAAAGAAAAATGTATTTGGGTCAAGTCCCATTTGGACTAGTCGGCCTATGTGGCAGCTATTCGATCCTCATGGACAACTACATATAAGTGTCAATTCGACCTCTTGGATTCACTCACTCATACTTCACATCATCCATCGATTTATGTGCCTAATCAAGAAGAAAGAGAGTTGAAGTCAAAGGAGAGATAAAATTCAGGTTTTCTGTCTTGTTTCTGCTCACACGTGTGAAGATTCTATGGCAACTTTGAGATAATTACAAGGGAAAAATTTGGCCTCCGCTGCAGGTCCAAAATTTTCTATGCTTTGACTAGATTTCAGAGAGTTTGACCAACACTGATTTTGACTTGTTGGAGGTGACTTGGTATCTTTGTGGCAATATTGGTCTTGGTCTTGGTTATTGGATATCTCATTTTGATCTGATTCTATAAGAGAAGGATTGTTTGTGTTTTCCCCCTTGTGGGTTTTTGTGCTAGGTTGGAGCCTAAATCTTGGCGTCTCTTGTTCTCCTGTGATCGTTATATTTTGAACATTTGTATAATTGCTTGAAGAAGAAGATAATGTAAGTAATAAGAAGCCAACTAATATTCACAAGTAATTATCAAGTTAAGAGAAATCAAGCATCATCTTCAATATAGTTGGTTTCTCAACAATAGTTTCAATTACCACCTTGCACAGATACTTGACCATGATATAGGTATCTGCAAAAATGTTGACCAAGATGTCAGACATGAAGCAATCTTGACCCTTGATATGTTGAATGAGCAAAACGCTAAGAAATCAAAGAAACGTGTAAAAGTAGGAACTCTTGGAGCTGACCATTCTTCTTCCAATACCCCCTTGTCACCTCTCTCTGTTGAATCCTAAATGCCAGGCCTAAGTTTCCCACACATGCCTCAAAGTCCAAGTCAAACTCAAGGCCAAATGACTTATCCTACAAATCAGAAAGGCAAAAAGATTTTCTTATCTTGATAATTACTTGTGATTTCTTTGAATTCTTATTCTCTTCATGTATCTCTTCTTTTATCTTCTTATCATCAAGCAACTACCAAAACATAAATGCATGAAGATCAAAACAACAAGGACACAAGATGTAGGCTCTCAACTAGGGAAAAACCCCTCTCCTAGAGGAAAACCCATAAATTCTCTTCTACTTCACAAACCAAATCAAAAGAGACAACCAAGACCCTTTGACCAAGACAAAGACCTCCTCCAATCCACCAAGTCAGCCTCCCAACAAAGATGGTCAAACTCTTAGTCAAGTTCTCCAGAAGTCAACACAATTCAACCTTCTTCAAGTTCAGTAAAACTTCAAGTTTCAGCCTCTTGCGTTAGAATTTCGGCCTCTATTGCAGACCTTCAACTCTTGGCCCTCCTGCAACTCAAAATTCTCACATGTATAATCCAAAACAAGAGAAAAATAGTTTTCTTTCGTTCGTTGGGGTTTTTCTTCCTTCTTCAAGCTTTTGTCACTCCTTTTTCTTGTCTTCACACTTCCTTGTGATTGTAGATCAAACTTGCTTAGATACATGCCACAATAGGTCGAAGATATTGCCTGTACATAGTCTTCAAGGGTGGTTGAGTCCATTCAATGAGGCCGACTTGACAAAAGATGAGGCTGACTTGATAGAAGATGAGGCCGACTTGGTGGAGGAGGCACAAATTACATGTTTGACACAAAAATAAATTTCTTCTTTGATACAATAAGCCCAAGAAGGGTCTAATACAAGATGACAAGGACAATGACTCATGAAACAAACCCTAGAAGCATACAATGGGTGCTTTGACCTAGAAATATAATAAATTGAGCATGAAACCATGCTTATAAAATAATAATTTTCTTTTCCTTTACAATAATTTTTCTTTTTCCTTCTTTTTACAAATACATAATAATTACATCATGTCATGAGCTAGACAACAATTATGAAGATCGATACTAGTTACATTTTCAACACATTTAACACTGGAGGTGGAAACATAAACAATTTTTTTCTCCCCACATAAAACCTGGTTCCCAACCTATCTTGTGTTGAAGAATGTAACTAAGTTCGGTCTTCATAAATTGTACTTGAGTCAAAATGTAATATATTTGTCAAAAGAATAGCAAAAAGAAATTTTATTATTATTGAATTGACTTGTTAAAGCATGGGTTTCATGCTTGGGTCAATTGTTGTAGGTCAAGCCTCCATTGTAGGCTTTAGGATTGTTTATTTGGGTCAAAGTCATTTTTGTTGATTGGTCAAAGACTCCTCCATCAAATCTCCTTATTGTCGGCTTCAAATAGATCATCATCAAGTCAACTACATTTAAATGAACTCAAGTTGACCTCAACATATATGGAGACACAACCGTTCAACAAAGACATGTCGACCTATTTACTATGAGAAACCACTATAAATACAAGTGTAAGAACCTCGCATTCTACACAGAAGAATAAGCTCAGATTATCTCTGAAATAAGTTCAGATATCTCAGTTGTACTCTCGGTGCAATCACAGTAAGTTAATTTCGGATTAGTTTGGTAAATGTAGATTGAGGTTTAGTGCTACCACAATTTCAGTGCTACCACAATAACACAATCTTGGTGCAATCACTGTCTCGGTGTAACTACAATGATAAGTGTTTGGTGCCACCATAGTAAGAAGGTTTCAGTGTCATCACAGTGAGAAGGTCTCGGTGTCACCACAGAAATGAAGTCTCAGTGTTATTACTGTGATGAGGTCTCAGTGCTATTATAGTGATAAGATCTCGGTGCCATTACAGTGATAAGGTCTTGGTAGTATTGCAATGATGATGTCTTGGTGCAAACTCAGTGGCAAGAATTCGGTGCTAAAATAGTGACATGGATCTTGGTATGCAAACACACAGAAAGGAAGAGCAAGCAAGGATGACTTGATGGAGGTAGTCTCGAGTCTAAGTTGTAAGGGTCTTGGTCGTCTCATCTTGAATCTATTGAAGGAATAATTTTTGACTGGGTTTTCCCCTAGAGTGGGGTTTTTCCTTGGCTGCATGCCAACATCTCGTGTCCTCTTCTATTTGTTGCTTGGCATTAGTCTTGATGATAAGAAAAGATAATTAGAAAGAACTAATAATAATAATAAAAACATCACAAGATAATGTCATAATAAGAGAAATCGTTTAACTATCACACTTTGGATTTCTCAACACCTTGGATGCCACTAGTTGGAAAAGAAATGTCCATAGTCAAGGAATGAAAAGCCATTGCTAACTTTTGGTACTATTCCGACACACCTTTCCATTGTGCTAGAAGTCCTTATTGGCAAGCTATGATTGATGTAGTTGCTATTGCGGGTCCATGGTTCAAAGCCCCTTCATGTGAGAGTCTTAGGACAAATTTGTTGTTAGAGAGTGTTGATGATGTCATCCTCGTGCTATTTGAGTTTTGTTCATCATGGGTAGAAATAGGGTGCACCATTATGAGTGATGAATGGACAAATCAGAGGGATAGATCTTTAATAAATTTCCCTGTATCTTGTCCAATAGGCACAATGTTTCTCAAATCGGTGGATGCCTCAGACAAGGTTAAGCCCAACTTATTTGTGAAATGATGGAGGAAGTCATTCAAGAAGTGGGAGAAGAACATGTTGTATAAATTGTCACCGACAATGCTGCTAATTATATGGTTGCCAGTAGACTTTTTGAACTTAGGCAACCCTCTATTTTCTAGACCTATTGTGTTGCCCATTTCATAGATTTAATGTTTGAGGACATTGGTAAACTTCCTTGGATACATTAGGTTGTGGAGAAGGAAAAATGCATAACCAAATGCCTATCACACTATTGTCCTAAACACCATGAGAAAATACACCAAAGGTAAAGTAATTGTTTGACCTATAGTGACCAGATTTGCAACAAATTTCATATCTTTGCAATCCGTGGTTGAGCAAAAGACAAATCTGAAGAGGATGTTATCGGGACCAGAGTGGATGGCATCTAGACATTCCAGGGCCCTCGAAGACATTGAAATTGTTTCTCTTGAGTTTAATGACAGTTTCTAGAAAGATGTCGAAGAGATTATTGCTATGACAGAGTCCCTTGTTAGAGTTTTCAGGCACTTCAAGTCTTTTAACTTTTTCATTTTTAAAATTTCATTTGAAGCTTCATTTCATTTTCAAAGTTTCATATTTCATTGAATTTGAAAGTTTGAGCTTTCAGGATGATTGATGGTGACAAACCCACTATGGGTTACATTTATGAGGAGGCAGAGGACTTATGACATGCATTGAAAAGTGCTTCTTTGATCAAGAAGTTCAAAATCACGTCATTGCCCAACTACAGTGTGACAACCTCAGTCATTTTTCCCAATTATATATGCATTGTAAATATGTCATGCATTTTAATTACAATGAAAAATGGGTTGAGTCAAGGGACAAAGATTTCAGGGATTGAGGAGGTTTCTTGCTTGGGTATTGGAGATTTCCTTGCCGCAGGAAAGAAAATCTAAACTAGATTGCTTATGACAACCATTAAAGGCTTGCTGGTGCGAATTTGATGTCATGGTATTTTCAGGATTAATGGGGTTACGAGAGGAGTACACAGGCCCATGTTGCTTTGGAAAATTCCATAAGGAAAAAGGACAATAAATGAAAAAGGATGTGGCTAGGCTGACAGCCGGTGAGGTGTGTTGGCCACCCACGACAACAAGCCAACCAACAGAAAAAATTTGGGGACCAACTAGACATCTAACACCCTTCTTATTGGCTGGCAAGATGATGGCAAGTAGGGGCCACTGTTAGGAGGAAGACCATTCGAGGGGGGGGTTGTGAAGAGGATAAGGCAGGAGAATTGTGCAGGTAAAAGGAGAGACTTCCTCAAATAGAGGAGACAATGCAAGAGAGAGGAAAAGGGCAGCGAAGGAGATTGGTGCTATAAGGAGCAGTGCAGAGAGAAACTACGTGGTGATAACAAGAGGACGACTTGAGCTATTGGACAGTGTAGGAGACAAGGTGAAATGTCAAATTGTTGAAGGTGTTAGAAAATCAGAAAGGTAGAAAGATTTTCTTATGTTGATAATTACTTATGATATTCTTATGTTCTTATTAACTTTCTTATGTTCTTCTTTTATATTTGTTTCATCAAGCAGTTATCAAAAGCAAAATATGAAGATTAGGGACACCAGATGTAGGCGGACAACCAGGGCTAAAACCCCTATATAGGGGAAAACCCAAACAAGAACTCTTCCTTCAGTAATTCAAATTGAGATGGACCACGGCCCTAGATCAATAGACTTTCCTCCTCCACCAAGTCAGCCTTCTAGGATGATATAGTAGTCTCTTCTCATCCAACAGCTCTAGCCCAACAACAATCCATAAATTCAACTTCCTAGTTTTAGAATTTCGACCCCCAACAGTAGAATTTCGGTCTCCTAGTTATTGCAGAATTTCGGTCCCTTTCCAGCAACTACACAACTTCACTCGTGTGGAAAAAGAGAGATAATTTCGACTTCTTATGCTTGAGAAAGACCTCCTTCTTTGCTATCCTTTCTCTTCTTCTTCCTTGGAATTCACACTTTTTCTTAGCCTAGAAACTGCAGATCGAACTTGTGTGTGAGTGACAAATGAGGTCGAGTTACTGCCTTTATATGGTGATTCTGATGCCTAGTTTTAGGCTGACTTGTCTAGTTTTGAGGCCGACTTGTCCAGTTTTGAGGCCGACTTAGTGGAGGAGGCCCAGAAGACTTAAAATATAATAAAATAGATTTCTTCTTTAACTAATAAATCCCAAGAAGGGTTGTTTACATTATGGCGTGGACAATGAAACTTGACATAAACCCTAGAAGCCTACAATGGAGGCTTTGACCTAAAAATAATTGACCCAAGCATGAAACCCATGCTTTAATAAAGTAAATTTTATTTATAATAAAATTTATTTTTCTTTCTTTTGATAAATGTATTACATCATGACTCAAGTACAATTATGAAGACCTACACTAGTTACATTCTTCAACACTCCCTCTTAACTAGGGAGGTATTCATAATTACCTATATATAAAGGTACATGGAAGATCTCCAAAATGAACTACGAAGAGTTCTGGCATACTCAGTGCCTCAAACTATATCCCTGACCAGGGTTATCTATTCGGGTGGGACTAAGATGGACTCAAGCTTTCAGCCAGTCTAGGTACCATCAAGTTTACTTGCTAACCATCAACCCAAGGTTCTAGGTGCATATCCAAGGTCAGAGCTCCATGACCAACACCAACCTCCCTCTTCGGGATCTAGACATCAACACACAAGATGACCAGATGTCCTCCCAAGCATTTGTCATTAGATGCTTCAACTCTCCCTAATAAACTAGATATATCCACTTGTCCAAGCATGCTTTGACCTTCTTATGGAGAGATTTACCTATACAAGCACAAACCCTAATCAACAATAAACTTTCGAATATACATACAAGTAAACACAAACCTACAGGGTCCTCATTCATTTGGATGCTGCTTATATCATCAAGTTAGACATATGCAAATTTTTGGAAGCTTTCTTCTCCTTTCAATTAAATTATATAGCTATTCATTCTCTGATTTCTACAAGGTATCCATCATGATATGCCCCGCCTTTCAATACTCTTTTCTTCGAACCATGCTCCCTCTTAACAAAGGGAGATTAACTACTTTCTTCTTCTATAACATCAGAGAACCTTTTATGTCTTCATTCCTTCTTACGGTGTCAATGTCATTTTCCTTCATCATGCTTATCATCTTCACCATCTTGAAGATTGTGTTCCTGCAAATCCTTCAATAGCAAGTACAACCAAATACAAATATATAGAAGCATGATGTTAAATATACCAAAAATCAAGTCATTTTTAAAACATTCAAACCTAAACCTAGTTAGGTTCAAGAGAAACATACTTCAACGTTTTGCTAGGATTATTATAAACCCTGGATCATATTATTAAGACTTAAAGCAACTCAATTAAGATAATAGACTCTTACTCTTGCAAACCCTGGATTCCACCTTTGTGACACAAAGCTTTTAGATATTAACAATTCAATCAAATAACAATTCTACTATGCATGTTAGACTCTACTAGGGCTTGTTGCAAACCCTATATTTTCATCATTAAAACTAGAACATATTAATAATATCATCGAGTCCTAGAATATCATCTTTTACTAGGGCATTGCTACAAATTCTAGAATTCATGGACTAAAACATGAGCAACAACAAATAGGTCATCATACTCGCATATACATATCTAGGATTTTATAGCCAAGCACTAACATATCACAACAATAACTACTAGGTAAACCGAAGACACAAACATCAATACATTAGAGTTAGATATACAACAATTTTGATCAGACTAGGGATTTGATTTGACAGATGAATCTGTACCTAGAGTTTCATTCCTAGGATTTTACTTTGACTAATCAAAGGTTTAGCTTATAAACCTTGAATTATCGAACCCTAAATATCTAGTGTTTCATTTAAACATTAACAACAAACCCTAAAGGACTAGGGTTTCTACCATAATAATACCAATACCCTAAACACTATGTTGCCAGGAAACGTGGGTTCGGGGACGGGTACAGGGACGGGGACGGGGATGTCATTTTCTGAAACAGGGTGCCTGGGTTCGTCGGGGGTATATTATAATTTATATATATAATATAATAAATATTATATTTTATAAATTATAAATATAAGTGAATTTGTATATATTTTTCAACTTTAAACAAGAAAACTAAAATACTTATGATTTAAACATTAAATATTTAAACATGCACATCATTGAACATTCAACATTCACAATGAAATTTCAAAATTTCTAGTGATATATCAAGTGCAAATTGGAGTTTACATATTAGTAAGAATCATGATATATGTCCATTGTCATTCTACATTCAAAATTTGCCTTGAGGCATCTCCAAACAAAACTAGGAAATTTTAAAATACTAAAATAAAAATAGCTAATGGTGAACAATGGCTTCCTCAAGCCATGTCATCAACATCACCTAGATCATCAATTAGCATGCTCTCCAAGTAGGAATCACTATCATCTTGAGGCTCTTTCTCATCCATAGCAACTGGAGGTAGCTCAATAAGGCCATCTGGTTGTATCTCCTTGCCCACACACATAGCATCATTTGTGTATTGGCCCCATCTCTTGAAAGGACCCTCCTTGTAACCAAGATCTTTTTGAGATATGAGACAAAGTGTGCTATGAATGTACACTAAGTTCTTTGCCTTCTTTGAGCCCAACCTATTTCTCTTTACTTGAATGATAAAGGCATAAGTAACTTCAAATTCCTTTCAAAAGATGCAGACTAGCTACTTGGAATATTAGGGGAAGCCCATTAAATTAATTAAAAAATTTAAAAATAAAACTAAAATGAACTCCAAAGAAACCCGATTTTGGCGGTTCCAAGTATCCATCATCAGGTTCTTCGTACCTGTCAAGGACAAAAGAACCCCAAATTTTTTTAATGGAGAACCCGGTTCTTCATAGAAGAACCCGGTTCTTATGGGTTCTTCTCAGAAGCACCCGTACAAGAATCCGGTACTTGGGTTCGAGAACTTGGGATGGGTTCGAGAACCCCACCCTTGGGTTCGGGAACCCGTGCAACATAGCCTAAACATAAAATGACTAGGTTTTCTATATTTCATCAACAACCCTAAGTAGACTAGGGTTTCATAATCAATATTGGCACACCCTTAGGTTAGGGTTCCATAAGAATGATCAAAATATAATGAGGGTAGATTCAATTTGATGATTAATCACCCAAACAAGAATCTTTGTGATTAAAAATACTAGACATAATGGTGTTAGTAATGTAGAGCAAAATTTTAAAAGAAGAATGATCGTAGCTTTTATATGAAGAGAACTTTGTAACAAAGCTTATAGTCTAAGACATACCTTGAGTTGTTTCTTAATAAACCTTGTAATCCTTGAAGGGATTTCTTTGCAGCATAACTTCTTTTATGCTTTAAGTCTGTCCTTTGAAGTCTTCTTCATAAACTTTGATCATTCAGTAGGCTTTCCTAACTAGAAAAAAAAATATAAAGAAAAGATTATTAGTGTTGGATGATTTTGTCATTGATGTCAACCCACGGAGTTGACTAGGTTTGACTTTGACAAAAACACTAGTCATTGATGTCAAATGGTTAATGAATGCTTCTTAGTAATTGTCAGATTACATCAAGATGATAGCTATACTGTTGGATGGTTGAAAACCCAAGTCCTAGGGTTTGGGTTCCCTGGAATGAGGATGTACCCTGACTTTGTCGAGAGTTTTTGGTAGGACAAATCATTTAGTTTGGGTCAGAGATCTATGTCATTAGATTCTCCTCGAAAGACAGAGAGTACTCGAGAGAGTCTGTGTACTCCAGAGAGATTTGGGGGATCCAAGTACAGTCTTACTGATTGTATCTATTGTGTGAGACTCAAATTGAGCTCACTGTAATAGGCAGAGCCACCAGAGGTTGGAGGCAGAGCCGTAGAGCCAGAGAGCTCTAATAGACTTCTAAAGAGCCACGAGGCTATAGTGAAGCTGTAGCACAACAGGAGATCGAATGATCGAGCTGCAACTGGTTGTCTAAGGTGTGTCGAAGACAGGAGAAGGAGTTCCATAAACAAATGCAGAATTCTGAGGGAGTCAGAGAAGCTAGAAGCTCGAGAAGCTCAGAGCACTGACTGAAGGAGTGAAGTCCAGAGAAGCCCAGACCTGTCTGCAGAACAAGGACAACCAGGGGTAAGATGGCATTCTAAGCCCATTGGTCTAGCTGTAAACCAATGGAGTTAAGTGTAGCACTTGTAAAAGAATTGAAGCCATAATCCCAGAGAGTCTAATCGAGTTGATTAGAGCTCAAGGAGACGTAGCCCAAGATATCGGGGTGAACTCCACATTATATTGTTATCTTATGGGCTTTGTTGAATTGTTGCTTTATTTACTGTTATTTGTGTTTCACATCAGCATAAGCAAATGAACATAAGCACTCAACAGTCAAAAACAAATCCAAGCATACACCTATATTTTCAAGCATTTCTTAATTTCGCACTGGTTAATCATTAAGATTTGGGAAAATTTAAAGCTTTGGAAGTGGGAGAGTTTCTTGTAAGTTAGACAAGAAGCCTAAGAGCCCCATTTTCAGATCAGTGACAGAGGGTGCTACAGTGCAGGAGTCCCAGGACTATGTGAGGCAAGAGTGCGAAATGCATGGAGTTGTTGCAGTAGCGCAAAGGTCAGTAGAGGGAGCATTTGTCAGCGACAGAGGGAGCATCAACATCGGGAGTGTTTCTAGCCTGACAAAGATGTCAAAGTTGAGAGGATCAATTACGTACTTCTCAGTAACTGAGTTGCAGTGCAACGTTTAGCAATGGTAGTGCTATGGGCAACACGATGCAGCATGATGAGAGGGGGTGCAGTGTAGATGTAGGAGTGGCAGTGGCAGGGCCATGGGCAACAGTACAGATGCAGAGGGAGCTGCCGTACAGATGCAACAGTGGCAGGGCCATGTGTAACAGTACAAGATGCAGCAGTGTACAGGATGTTGGGCGGGGAGGCCTAGCATCAGCACAGGGCCTGATGCTGGACGATCAGGGTGATACTTAGTGAGGAGTATTACTAGAGCACAGTCCTCCCTAAGAGGGAGTGTTGATTTGGGGTAGCATCGGATGTGCTCTAGCCACAAAAATTGGTGGAGAGGGTAAGGCACATGAGATCTCCAAGACCCAGAAATGGTTTGGGCAAAATCTAACTGGTTTGGGAGATATTAAAATAATTAATATTTTTAATGGAGTTCCTAAGTCTAAACTTAGGAAAAATAAAATATTAATGGGTATTAATATAAAAGTGGGTTAGAATGGTCCAAAAGTCATGGATCAAACCAAATCTAATCTAAGTCGTTGATTAGAGATTTAATCTCGGCCGTTGATGGACCAATGAGAAAAGTATAAGAGGAGGCTTGAGGGTCAGTTGGAGAACACACTGAGAGAGATCAAGAACTCGATTTTTTGGGGTAGGGTTTGCTGAGGAAATTGAGTGAGTGATTAGAGTTGCAGTTGAGGGGCAATGAATACATCGCAGAGAGGCAGAGTTAGTACTAGGAGGATAAGTGTAGAGCCAGAAGAGGGACGTAGAGCCTGCTAGAGACCACGCAGAGGCAGCCAGGAGCTGCGCAGAGTTAGAGAGGGCTAGCGTGTGAGACATGGAGGGTCCAGGGGCTGACGTAGGGGCTCCAGAAGCTGACGCAGAGCCCAGAGAGGTTAACGCTGGGCCAGAGAAGTTGACGCAAGGCCTAGAGGCAGTGCTAGGAGCGTTTCGTGGGATAGACTGAGAGTTGGAGAGGCGGATAGAGTGACGCAGAGCAGTAGAAGCTACATTGTTGCTGTGGGATCATTAATCTGGTGTTTTAGTTGGAATATCTGTCTCTGACTGAGAGGTACTACTGCCAAGGGCATTCTCTGTTGGGTGAGCCATTTTTGGCACCCAGGTTGTATTCTGAAACTGCATAATAATAAAACCCTCTGAATAGCTGCACCGGTTTTCCCGCATTAGGTTTTTCTGGGGACATTAGTCCAAAAACAATGGTGTCACTTGTGTGCTTGTTTACTTTCAGTTGATGATCTGTATGTGTTGATACTGTACTTTTATTTATTTTCAATATTTACATGGCAAATAACTTGTTAAGTAATTGAACAAGTAGGAAGAAATAAATCAGATAGTACATGTAGAATTTCTAACGGGTTAAACTTAGAAATTCCAACAATTCGAGATCATGTGGTCTCACACTTGTAGGGCAAGGATACAACCCGAGAGATGTGGGAAGCCTTGTCGTCTCTTTATGAAGGCTCTCTTGAACAGCGAAAGATGTATTTGGAGCAGAAGTTGTAGTGGACTTTAATGCAGAAAGGAGAAGGGGTGAGCCTCTATCTTCAACGTCTTCAGGACATTAGAGACCAACTTGCTACAGTGGGGTCCACTCCTTATCCAACCGCGATGGTGAGGATAACCTTGAATGGAGTCTCAGATGAATGGCAAGTTTTCGTCCAAAGCATATTGGGCAGAGAAAAACTACCTTCATGGGAGGAGATGTGGGCGACTCTTCAGCAGGAGGAGTTAAGGAGGGACCTAGTGAAGGTCAACCTCAGTGGCAGCGATGGGAGTGGCTCAAAGACGAAGGAGGAGGAGGAAAACACAGCTCTAGCATCGAAGGGACAGTAGAAGCAGAAGCGGAAGAAGGACATTTCGAGGGTGAAATGTTTTAGATGTGGCGAGATGGGTCACTTTGCATCTCAGTGTCCTTTGAAGCAAAAGGATAAGGATGAGAAGCATGACTGTAAGGCTGCTTCAGCAAAGATTAACGAGGATGAGTTTGCCATGAGTGCCCACACATCTCGAGGAGGGAGATGGGGCGATATTGAACTGTAGTTGGGAGAACTACATGTGGGCAAGACCCTTGAGGAGTCCACCTCTTGGATCAATTCCTTGCTACAGAAGCCCAAGATTCAGCAGTAGCGAGATGGACATAGTGTCAGATGATGCAGTGGAGTGTTTGGAGGACAAATGTAGTAGCTAGGGACTAGAGTGTGATCAACGCAAAACAAGGTTGCCAGCAGTGCAGTTAGCACAGTGCAGGAGTCAACAATAGCGCAAAAGATTCAGAGGGTCAGAATCAATAGCAGTCAGATTCCAACATTCATTGTATTATGTTGAGCACAGTTAAGTTCAACTAATTTTGGATGTTTTTCAATTGCTTCTCTCAGCAACCGAGTTGCAGTACAGATGCAGTGTTACCAGTGGCAATGTTAGCAGCATAGCAGATGCAACGTTTGAGAGAGAGTTGTAGTACAAATGTAGCAGTGGCAGTGGCAGTGTCATGGGCAGCAGTGTAGTAGCAGTAGTAGCACAGTGTGGGTGGCAACAATAGTGCAGAAAGGAGGTGCTTCAGAAATAGAGCAGCGTGCAGGTGGACATTGTTGCTAGAGCACTTTCCTCACTAAGAGGGAGTGCTAGTTTTTGGTAGCATCAGAAGTGCTCTAGCCTTGAAAATTGGTAGAGAGGCTAAGACACATGAGTTCTAAACAACCTAGAAAACGTTTGGTGAAATTCCACTCGGATTGTATTTTATTAAAATAATTAATATTTTTAATGGAGTTTCTAAGTCTAAACTTAGGGAAATTAAAATATTAATGGGTATTAATCAAAATATGGGTGAGAATGATCTATAAGGCGCATCAAGTCACGTTCTAATCTTAGCGGTTGATTAGAGACTTAATCTCGGCCGTTGAAAACTCAACAGGAAAAGTATAAAATGGAGGCTTGGGGTTCATATGGAAACACACATAGAGAGATTGAGGAAATTGATTTTCTAAGGTGAGAAGTTCTCAGGAGGAAAATCGATTGGGGAGATTTTGCAGCAGAGGGGCAGAGAGAGTCCGGAAGAAGGACTTTCCAGAGAACACTGACAGAGAGGTGGAGAGAGCTTGTAGAGAGGTAGCGTAGTAGCTGGAAGAGCTGACACATAAAAGCTGTTAATCTAGGTTGTCATTGATGTCAATATGGCAATGTTTGTGATGGCAAATTCTTGTGACATGTGTGATTGCCCATTGATCATAATACTGCTCATGGAGGATCCAAGGATTGAATACAAACATAATAGAAACAGTGGAATTGAGGAGGAAAGATATCGGAAGCCATCAGAAGGGAAAGAGAAAGAGTAAAGAGGAGAAGCCATGAAGCCAAAGAGTAAGAGGAAGAGTTCATCATGAGCCATCAAGGAAGCAGTTTATTGCATATGCCCAAGGGTAAGCGATATCGGAAGAACAAAGAGCAACAACGATATCGAAGGAGCAAAGAAGAAAACATCGAAGGAGCCATATCAGAAGTATCACATGCAATATATGCCCAAGAAGAATCGAAAGGAAGAAAACAATGGAGGAGCATTGCGATGGAGGAGCATAAACAAAGTTATCGGAGAAATCGTATCGGTAGTATATAATATCGGCGTTTTCTATTATATGCCACTGCTCAAAACCCACCGATTGCGATATAAGTTGTGGACCCAATGGTCCTATTACAACACGCCCTAAAGAAATATCGCATCCGCCATACCGCAAGTTTTTAAAGCTGTCACGTTGAAATCTTCGATTGCGATTTGAGTTGCGGACCCGAAATAGTTTATGATAACAATTCTAATGCAATATCGCATCCACCTATCGAACGTTACGTATCGCAAAGAATATTACACTCATAAAACCTCCGATTGCGATAATAATGCGGACCTGCTACACCATTGCAATATAACTCACTATAATATCGCATCCATTGCATAATCACAAACCATAAGGTATATTATGTATCACCGTCCCAAATCCACCGATTGCGATATGTACTGCGGACCCAATGGTTCCATTACAATACGCCATAATACAATATCGCATCCACCGTATAAAATTTCATATCGCAAGTCTTAAAGGGATGTAACGTTAAAATACCGATTGCGATATAGTATGTGGACCCAATAGCGCCATTAAAATACACCTTATGTATTATCGTGCTCGGGTATTAGAAGTTACACAAATCATAATGGATTCTCATCTTGGACCGCCGATTGCGATAAACCCCCGAACAACTGATTGCGATAATCTTGTGGACCCGATTGGCTTATAAAAAAAACAGTCTATTGAATATCGCATCCGCTCCGTTGAAGTAGGGGCATCGACTATGTTATATTGGAAGACAAAGCATGTGCATAACTTGTAAGACCTCTGATTTTTCATGAAGGTTGCGATTGCAAGGGTAAGGTGATGACGTGGTAGGCCCGCCGATATATTTTAATATACCACCTCATGCACAAGTCAACCCCTCCATCAATGAACGTGTCATTTTATTGGCAAAATTCATATATATATATATATATATACACACATTGAAACACTTCACTTGAGTTAGGCGAATCAAGCATCTATCACAGAGAACAAGGAAAGTTCACAACTTGTGAACTTGAAGAAACAGAGGAAGCCGAAGGTCTGGTAGATGCAGAAGGTGCAGCAGAAGCCGAAGGCCAAGTGAAGAAGGAAGATGAAGACAGAGCAGGAGTACAATCTTTTGACCTGATTCATCTGGGAATGATCAGACCTAAAGTGAAGCCATACCGCAGACAATGACCTGTTGCAAAGACCTAACGCAGATATCTTATTGAAAAACATCAATAGATCTTGGAGACTTTATTGAAGATCATGATGCATTGTTGAGATCATCATGAGGTAAACTTTGCAAACTCTGTTGGACAGTATGAAGAATTGTGAAGACTCCTTCATATGAAGACAGGTTGTCATTGATGCTGTAGCATGGAGACTATAGTGAAACTGTAGATTGACAGAATTTAGCGAAGAAGACTTTGGGAGCAGAGAATTAATATCAAAACATATCTAGACAAAATATAGCAGTGGGTTGGAGCCCAGATGGTTGGTGCCCTGAAGGTTGGAGCCTCGAACAAACAAGGTAGGTGCCTTAAAGGATAGGGTTGGAGCCCTAGAGGATCGGTGTCCTCAAGAAACTAGGTCGGAGCCTGTACCAGAGAAGGGTTGGAGCCTCTAAACACAAGGTTGGTGCCTTGAGAAGATAGGGTCGGTGCCCTAGAGGTTGGAGCCTCACAAAAAACCAAGTTGGTGCTTGGCAATAGGTTGGAGCCTGGAAGATTGAAGATTGGTGTCTTCATCAAGGGTTGGAGCCCTATATATTATACCTAATTTATTATAAAGATTATATTAATAAAAACATTTATTCTTATTGTTCATTTTGTGTTCCCAACATAATTGATTTAACTGGTAAAAGTAACAATTGAAAAGAAATACTGATTCACCCCTGTAGTTTCCAACAAAAGTTGTCTGTCACGCAGAATCCAGAACTGTCGGAACAACTGAAACTGCCGGAACTACTGGGAACTGTTGGAACAACCGGGAGAGTTGACATAGAGGCAACACAATAGCAGGGAGAGCTGATGTAGAGGGTAGAGAAGGTGACGCAGGGTTGACGCAGAGCCAACACAAAAATAGTCGGGGTTAGCCAGTCTTGTGCCAGATCAGGCGAAATTCTGCCAAGTGAAGTGAGATAAAACTCACTCAGATTATTTGCCAGTATTTTCTCTGTAAAGGATTGCTAGATGAGCATCCTAGATTTGTATTCAGATATTTCTCCTGCATAATAATAAACCCTCAGAACTGCTGCACTGGTTTTCCTGCATTGGGTTTTTTCGAGGACTATTCTGTCCAAAAATAAGTGTCCTATGTATCTTGTTCTTTGCTTTGTTTTCTGTTGTATGAGATCAAATATTTAATTAGTGTAGGCTGCAAAAGTCATTTGCTTCAGTATTCAGGAGAATAACTTGATGAATGTAATTTAAAAATCAAGTAGGTGAAGTAGATTCATAGTTGCTGCAATAGGGGTTCCTTCGAGTCTAGGAATTTTCACATCCATACCCAAATAACTCCTCAAATCCTTGTTTGGATTATTATGGCGTTTAATCACTGTCTATAGAGAAAAAACCCTACTACAATTCATGACTTGGCCAACAATCATTGCTAATTTTAGTTTGCACTACAACTTGAGGATAATCGTAAGTCCTTGGGAGGAATTGCAACCTTCAGATGAAAATGCGACTCCTAAATGGAATCGTGAATGGTGCTCGTCACATGTGCCCTGATCATAGGGGTCTTTTCATGTCGCAATAACGCAGGTTGCATTTTCATGTCATGATGATGGTCGCATCTTCTGTCCTCTTCCTTGAGGCATAAAGGATGCGATTGTGCGACCCCAATGGAAGTGCGACTTGCTGGAGGTCACAAAGTCGCATCTCTGATGGGTCGCACTTCTTAGAAGCTTACTTGAGGTGTTAAATTGCGATCTAACGACTAAGTGGGAGTGCAACTTCCTGGAGGTCGGATAGTCATAGAATAGGGCTAGTTGCATTTCAGGATTGCATCCTTGTGCCTTAGTCATGAGACTTTCCCACCTGTAGAGTCAATGGGGTGATCTAGTCACAATGTTACATATGGTTATCCCACTCCATCAAGAAAAATTGACCGGTGTCGTGTTTTAGCCAAAACAACTCAACAATTCAAGAGCATGGGAAGCCTCTGAACCAATACGATGATATTTTTTTATATTAGAACTTCATTTTTCGTGTTGGTGCATCAACGACAAGCTATTGTCTCTCGATGTCCACATATAGTGTTTCAGTCTGGATAACTACAAATAGTCTTCAATCGACATCGTGAAGGTCATTTCCAAAAACTGTTAGCTCCTCCACTGGCATATAATCCCTGGATCTCCTGTACACCCGGTGTAGTTCCTGGTCCAAAGTTCTGGTTCTATTGTGAAGTTTTGGTGGAGTCGCAGTCTATTGTGAGGCTTCATCACATAGTTCGGGAACAACTCCTTTTGGCGCCATGGCGATGTTTCATAATTCTGATCCATACTCTAGTTAAGAGACATTCTAATTCCTCTCACTTCCGTTAACCAGATGGTTGCTACAAGTATTCATTGATTTTCTCTGTTGGATGCCAAATACGATGCAACAATGAAGCCCACACAATCTCTTGTCCCACATCTCAGAGGTGATCATGCATATGTATATAATTATCAGTCTCCACTTCCACCAAACATTTTCTCTCTATGAGCCTCCAAACAACAGTAATTGGCTGTGCTTTAATGCAAACGAGACTTAGATGCGAGCCGAACCAAACCATAAAACTTTGTGGACCATAAATCCAAAAGAAAACAACTCAAATGTCATTGAGCTTTGAAAATGGTTGGCCTGTATGTACATATGTGTTCCACACATATTCCTTTGGTCCTAACTGTCAACCACGATGAATGTTACACAAGTCACATTCTTTGGGTGTTCCCATCAAGATAATTGTTGAATTGATCTACCATGCTCCGTCGACCTTCGATTACATTGTGCCTGCTGCAAGATTGTGTGCAATGGTACACTCATGCTAGGGGTTTGGATCTTCCTTTGCGACTTGACATTCCCTTTTGAAGAGTCATATTTGGTGGTCAAGGAAAACCTCTTCAATGCTTGAAACAATTTTTAAAGGAATGGTTTGAGATCACTCTCTAATGCATCATTTGAGCAACTCGACGTTGATTCCACCATAAACCTTCTCGCCACCCGTGATGTGTATCCTTGTACCACTTTAACGAGAGGCATTTTAATAATTACTCCATAATGTGCGCTTTCCTTATTCCTTGTAATAACCCTTAGGTTGAGAGAAAGACTATGGTGTAGTTGTTTATATATCTATATATACACACACACAACAACTGATGTTATTCCTTATCTATATATATATATATATTAACACAACAGTCTTCCATTTTTAAGTATGTTCATTATTAAATCCTTCAGGTTCACATTCGACATTAGTTTGTCATAAAGTTGCCTCATTTGATATGTATTCGAGTCGCCTTCCCTTGATCTCCTAAAGAGAAGATGAAACAAAACCAATTAGTTTACCCAAATGATATACACATGTATATGTTTTGTATGTGAAAGCATGGAACTCAAGCAAATAATGGAAATAATTCACTAAAGGAACATGAATCTTAGGTATTCCAAATTAAGGTGTTATACATTGTATGGTTGAGCAAATCATGCTTCAATTTGGAAATCAACTCAACATTCAAGCACCTTAACAGGCCTACTAATTGCAGGCAACCATGCTATTATATGAGGCCGAAGGTGATGTCATACTTATAGGATAAACACTTGGAAGTATTTGTTAACATGCATCTTAGAGAGTGAGGACTAATTCAAAACAGGGTTGGACCTTCAATCACATAGTCTAGGGTTATAAGGATGGAAGGGAAAGATATAATTCACACAAACCCTAATGCACATGCTGAGATGGGGAACCAATCATGCACCTAGGGTCATATGACATGCACTAATTTCTTCCATGATGCCCTCCAATGTTGATGGGAATGCACTCTCAGAAGCATGCGAATTAGGTCAAACCAGGAAGGGGATCATTCTTTTGTCAGTTTAGGGTTTCTCCCAAACCTAACATGGTTATCATAAGGGAAGTCGAAAGAAATTTTGGTCGCCCACGCACAGTACCTGTAATTATTGCGATGCAAATTATGGAAAGATAAGTTTTGAAGTCAGGGAGACTCATAACACATCAAGGAAACTACGAACCTCCAAAACCCTAATGGAATCATAAGGTCAATGTTTGAGACAACACATGGTGCGTGGATGCAATGTATGAAGCGTGAGTGGGTGCATCAACAGGGTTTGATAGGATGGGTTGGGGGGAGAGTAACCAGTTGAAGGGCTTATCGAAACCCTAGTAGCCTGGGGCGAGCTGTGGGGTACCCAAATTTTGATATGCCCAAAATTTTGTTGAACGATCTAGGGCAATGCAGGTTAATAAGATTCTTCTTTCCATGATAACTATTTGTGAGGTACTTTTAATTTTGCTTATTAGCACATTCTTCGCTTTAATATCAGAGCGTGTCTTCTTAGTTCATCAAATAGTTACCAAAATAAAAGAGACAACAACACAAGATGTTGGCTTTCTGCCAGGGCCAAAACCTCTCACTCTTTGAGAGGTAAACCCACACAAATTCTTCTTATAGATATTCCAGTTGACGAATACCAAGACAATGAACCTTGACCTATTTAGCCACTCCAAGACCAAGACACCAATCCTCTTTTTCGTTATTGCTGAGATCATCATCAATGCTGCAATACCAAGGCCATCACTAATGCACCACTGGGATCATTACTACTGCACCATCATCAAGATCATAACAACGAGATCTTTATTGCTGTCTTGACACTTCTTCCCCACAAAGAGACTACATATTGTAGTTGCAACAAATTGTTATGTTATCTTACTACACTCAGACAAAGGTATATTTCATTGTTTCATCACTGAGACTGTAATAGAGGTGGCACCAAAGAATCTTCGTATCTATTGGTTTTACGAGATCTCCGAAAGGCTTCCGAGTTGCTTACTACAATGATATTACAACTAGGGATCCGAATGATTGTGCTAAAGGTTCGATCCCGTCACTGTTCTCCATCCGAATCCGAGCTCTCTTACTGTGTTACTGATCCGATGTTTATCTCCTTTATACCCATACAAAAACTCAGAGATATCACTGAATTGTTCTTTGTATCTTATCATCAACACTTCAGAAGAAAAATCCGAACTATAATGTTCACTAGGCCATCTGAGATTTGAACTTGCTTCTGTACTGTCGCCCAAAAATCTCAGAGAACTGTTCGAAAATCTCAGAGTAAAATCGAACTTGTGTACTATACTTTTGTGAAGATCATAGCCACATATTTATTGTAGTTTGTCCTGTATATAAGCCGACTTGTATTCATAAGGAGATGTGTCATTTCAAGTGAGCCGACATGAGTGTATTTAATTCATTTTTGCAGGCCGATGTCAAGAGGACTATGCTTGTCTTTTTGGAGGGCTTTTCTATACACTGGGTTGACTCATATATATTTTATATATGCTCAAGAAGAGCTCTTCATACATGACATTGACTCTTTGACGCAATAATAATTTAATAAATCCTAAGGCTCTCAATGGGAGAAACTAACAAATAAACCTCTTGCTCATGAAACCCATGTAGCAAGGATTATAAAAATTAATTAATTTCTTTTATTTCATCATTTATAAAGATCATGTCATTATGAAGACCGAACCTAGTTACACTTTCTTCAACAATCCCTCTTAACTAGGGAGTTATTCATAATGGTACTTGGTCATTCTCAATCTGAAGAATTTCTCATAAGAAGAATCAGATTGATAACCCATCTGTATAGCATCATAATAACAAACATTGTTTCCATAGCAAGGCCTTGACTGACAACTCTATCTCTCCAAATCAGAGCACAACGTTGGCGAGACCAATGATTATAGACACCATCATTGTCTCTCAATGTACATACCCACCTGGGTGTTCAATGAGTATGATCTTCTAGGACTATTCTTATGTTAAATTGGCAACTAGGGCCAAACTCCATGTGGGTTGGCATATTTATGGCAGCTGATATTTTTATTGGATCCCTCTCGTCGAGAGGTGTAGGATTGATCCAAAGATCATCCGATTCCGATAAATATTTATGGAGATATGAATTTACTTTGTTTATATAATTATTATCAAGCCGACCAGCGCTTGTGTAGGCTCTAGAAGCCCAACCGACGTGTCTATTCATCATCCTCGTTTTGGTATAAATAGATGAGGATTTGTTATCATTTTGGATGTGTATTCTTGATGTGATCTCCTCTCCACGTCTTGGGTTTTGAGAAGGAGAGTCACAAAAGGAGTACGCTGCCCTAGTTTGATGATACCCTAGCCATTGTATGATGATCCACGCAGCAAAGGAGACGTGCATAGGAGACATGTTCACGCAACAAAGGGAAGACATCATACGCTGTAATAAAGACCTTCTAAACGCAGGTATACACTGCCCAAAACAGTCATGTTATATGCAGGTTCCGTTGTAAATATATACCCAGGTATATATGCAGATTCCGTTGTAATACGCAGGTATATATGCAGGTTTCGTTGTAAATATATATACGTAGGTATACACGCTGTGAATCAACAATCCTCATCCACGCAAGTCAACGAGACTTCCTGAATGCTTACACGCAGTCATATGGAGGCCCAAACGCTGTCAAACCCTAGCCGCAGTAAGGCGCTATTCATGGTTATATGCATTCAAGGGTTACGCAGGGCATAAGATTAATACGCTGGTCATGAAACATAAAGACTGTCAACACAATATAAATGAAAACGCAGTCAATGTAATATATATATTGGAACGCAGGTTAATATATGTCATGTGGCTCATATGAATGTCATCACAGATATATTGGAACGCAGGTTAATATATGTCACGTGGCTCATATGAATGTCATCTCAGATATATTGGAACGCAGGTTAATATATGTCATGTGGCTCATATGAATGTCATCACAGATATATTGGAACGCAAGTTAATATATGTCACGTGGCTCATATGAATGTCATCACAGATATATATATATATATATATATCTATATATATACGTTGTAGAACAGTGATATACATACAAAATGCAGTGATCATGGATTATATTTTCACTGTTCGTGGAGGTACAGATACGTTGTTCATTATATGCAACCCTAATGATATTGTCTAGGTATATACACTTCGATGGCATAGAGACAGGGACATTGTTATTATGTGTGATCTGGAATATATATATATATATATATATAGATATAATGCAGTCATGGGCAGCCGCACTATGTGTGATCTGAGACATAGCCTAGCTGCTTTGCTAGGCTGCAGGCCATAGCAAGCAGCTAAGGCAGATATACATTTGGCAGTATAATCGCAGTTGAAGCATGATGAGATCATGGGCAGCATGAGCAAGATGAAGCATGATAAGATCATGGGCAGTATGATGACTATCATGATTAGTACAGCGTGGTGCAGTACACAGTAAGGTACAACAAATGGACGAGATGCAGAATGATGATAGGTGAAGGAGTCACCTTGAGTATCAGTTGAAGCAGAATGTCTTCAACTGGTCTCGTCGTTATAGAAGATGATCTATGCTTAGATCTAGATAAGTCAAAGTGTTGACTTCTATTGTAAATGTACTCTCTCTCTCTCTCTGTTGAACTTTGAAGATAAAAGAAGATTTGATCAAAGGGTTTCCCCACACATTGTGGGGTTTGGCCCTGGCTCGCGCCATATCTTGTGTCCTCTTGTCTTGGCTTGTCTTCTGCGTTTTGTATTTATGTTCTATCTGCAGTTTATCGTAATGCTGATGTGATTGCTAACTGTGAAAATTTAAATAAATTGCTCTAGCATAGAACATACCTAAAATTAACATGGTATCAGAACTGAGGTGAAGACAATGCCCAAGCAAGAGTGAAAGAGCAATCACCGAAGACAATTGGGACAAGACAGAAGGATCAACGGGTTCCTCATAATTCACCTAGGGTGCAGTCAAAGCAGAGAATGTTATCAGATTGGCGTAGCGAAAGTTTCTGATGGCCCATCTAATGATCCCTTCATTGGGAAGTTCGGATCTAAGGGTGGAAGGAAAGGCAGATGCCTTGTTGAAATAAGTTCGGCCGTTATGCAAAGGAGTGTCCGAATGGCAGGGACACATCTCTTGATGAAGATAACAATCATTCCTGGGACATCTTCAACGATTAAAGGAATGACTGGTAATGCGGGTCATCAAGGAAATGGTCGACTCTTCCACGAAAGCAAGAAACCCCAGAATCTCTTTTATGTACCTGATTGCAAGAAGAACCTGATGTCCATCTCGGAAATGGAAGTCAAAGGTTACAAAGGTACGTGTTTGAAAATAGATCTTTTAAAGATACTGTTGAGTTCAGGGTTGTATCAAGTTGCAGGAAGTCCACTGGGGACCATGTCCATTGACTCAGCACCGGAGGTCTGTGAGTCAGATGGTGACTAGAATGCCTGAATTCAAAAAGGAAGCATGCAGGTACTTGTCTGAAATGTACCGAAGGAAAATATTATAAGGGGACCATTCCCCTCATGCAGCAGGTCCACAGGCTTGGAACAACCCGAGGAGTTTAAGACTCATGATCAGGAATCTCATGTATACAGGTGGAAGAAAGCCTTCAATGGCTTGAAGCAAAACACCTCGGGCGTAGTATGAGAGGATTGATAGCTGTCTAATGCAGCTGAGACTCACTAGGAGTGAAACCGATACAAACCATTACTCGAAGGTTGTGGATGATAAACCTCTCGTACCGGCACCTATGTCTGACAGGTGCAGACCCTCTCATTTATAGGAGATAGAGGGAGTTGGATGCTGAATGTGGAAAGATAAGCTACAAGCTTGTGACTACCTCGAGGATCTTAACTTTCAAGAAGTTATATGGTAGTAATGTCGGACCTGATTTGGGAAATGCCTTTGAGATTCATAAACTCATTTGCATTGATGTTCTTGGAGAACCTCCGTCCGGACATATGTGTTGCAGTTAGCATGGTGAGCTCATATTTGGTTGAGCCTCACTGGATTGGTGCCAAGAATCTTCTGAGATATCTTTGGGGCACAATCTCTCATGGATTAAGATACACTGCTGGAAATATGAAGCCACATGATTATTCGAATGATGAGTGGGCAGGCAGTGTGGAGGATCACTAGAGCACTTCTCAGTGCTGTTTCTCTTTGGAATCTGCCTCGATATCCTGGATGAGTAGGAAGCAGAAGTCGGTGACTCTGAGCATCACCAAGGCAGAATACATTGCTGCTAGTATGGCCTTCTGTGAGGCATTCTGGTTGCTGAAGCTCTAGTTGTTTGTACACATGATGAATACCACTGTGATTCTCTGTGACAACCAGAGGTGGGATTCGATTATTGAGAAATCCCGTATTCAACGATTGCTCCAGCAGGTAGACAACAGATACTGCCTTATCTGGGATATGGTAAGTCGATGAGCAAGGAGGCTCCATCGCATTGAGACCGATGTACAGATCGTTGACATTTTGACAAAGCCCCGGGGAAAGATCAAATCTATGATTTTCCCGAATGACTTGGAGTCGGCAAGAAACCCTTGTACAAGGGTCCTGCATGTTGCATTCATTGAGCTCTGGGAGCTCTGAGGGCTTGCGGTTATTATTGGAGCAACATACGACCACAGGGTGACTCACCCTCCCCTGCTTGGTGCGCACTGGAACAAGATGATTCGCTCTCTTGTGGAACAAGATGATTCGTTCTCTTGTGGAACAAGATGATTCACTCTCCATGGTAGCCTGGATTGATGTGTTCTCCATGGCGATTGTAGTAGGAGTTGTACCATACTATGACGCTGACTTCGGGTCGGTTGAGACTGGTCTGGGACCAGTGGTACATA
>APFE030473789.1:74711-97332 GCA_000404065.3 Pinus taeda | reverse complement strand
ACGGCGCATACACAGCCAGCCCACCGTTGAATGAATACATAGGCGTGGCGCATATAAGGCGCGCGGCACACTAGGAAGAGCGCACGACGCACACAGTCCAACACACAAAAACGACACAAAACCGTTTCAAATCTTTGTGAAAGCTATCAAATCACAAGGTAGGCCTTTGACACCTCTCCTCCAATCAACTTGGTCAATGTTTAGCTGTTTCTAAGACGTCAAATGAGATCCAAAATATATTGGCCATCATGCAAATCATCCTCAAAGCAAAAGTGAAAATGGGGGTTTGTAAATTTGAAGAATCCACCAAGGTTTTGTTTCCCCTCTCCTCTTCCTCTCACTCCTCATCGTCCTCACTTCCATACCCCCCACATCTACTAAGAAAACCCCTTAGAAACCCCCACTAAGACCCATCCCTTGTTTTCCAAGCAAATTGTGTCATTTGACTGCGCGCGGTGCACACAAAATGTGGCGCAGCACACTCAGGGCGCGCAGCGCACTGGGAGCCCGGCGACAGTGTTAGCTTCACACTAGCACGACGCATACCCGGCGTGCGGCGCACAGGCCTGTGAGCCTAAAAGGGCACCAAATCTCTCAAATTTTTGTAAATTGGCTCTCAACATTGCAAAATTGCCCATAATCCATCTCATCATTTATCCTTAAATTCAAGGAAAAATATATCTTGGTGGCCATGACATCAAAGAAAAACTTCTATCAAGCAAACACAAAATGACACAAAGAATGGCAAACAACTAGGGTTTTGCTACAGTAACTTAATTATCAATTATGCTCCTACCCTACCTCTGTCAACTAATCCCTTCGGAACATTTTCCTCTAATGGTTACCATAGTTACAGTGCAATCCTATCCCTTTGTCCCCTTATTCATATAGCTCAAGAGTGCCTTAACCCTACCCCACCAAAACCACACCCCAAACACTCCTAAATCCCTGATAAATTTCCCCTCTAAACCCCTATCCCTATTTCATCATTCCCCTCCTAATACTCCCTATTTTACTGTCCCCTTGGTGGCAGATTTGCAGAGCATCTATCAATTCAGTGGATTTAGAGGACAACAAAGAAATTCAGGGTACAAACAATAGTAATGGCATCGGAAACTGCATCAGATTATGAGGGGGAAACCCACAGAGATACAGCTTCAGGAGAATAGCCTCCCTGGAGACCTAGGAGTGGCAGACATGTCAGGGATGAACCAAACACCCTCACAGAGTTGTAGGCATGCCCTCTCGCTATGTCTTGTTTCCAGCACTTGGCATGTTTCGAATTTTGTCAGAGGGTGGCAAATGTCAGAATTCATCATGAGTTGGCACGCCTCTTTGCACTTCACCTACATGGAGGACAGTCTATCTTAGTAGGGGTCACTTTCACATTAACACCCGAAACCATATTAGTGGCAACAGGCATACCGAATGTTGGAGAACAGTGGCACAAGAAGATGAAGGTGGAGAGGGAACTTTATGACCCTTACATAAAAGCCAGTTGATTGAGTCAGCTCATGAGAGTTTTCCCATTCAGATTTCTGAGAGATGATTATGCTCCACTCATGAGATTGATCATGAAATACTTCAGTTGTGAGGGGAGGTTTTCTCGCCTTTATGCCTATCACATCAGGTTACTCATGCACTACACCAGGGTGTGTATGATGAACCTCCCATTTTTCATTTGTGGGAACATAGAGAGGATGAGAAAATTCATGCAGCACAGGACCCCTCGGCAGTAGCTCAACAGCGTATATCACTTTGCTCTTATCCAGATTTTGGTGGACCATCAGTTGGGATTGCAGGGCATTACTTGGGAGGACTTCATCTCCCGTGACTTCTTCAGTGCTCCACAGGTAGTATCAGAGGCAAAACATGAGATAGGGGTACTTTTCATCAGCATGAGCGCCATGAGACCACTGTGGTGCCATTTTCCATCACATATCAGAGAGGCTATCCGAAAGGCACCAGGCCTTTGTTTGCAGCAGCAAAGCGAGTGTTATCTCCACCTGGGGTGGAAGGGGCTTCACTTCCGGCATCGACGACATAGGAACAGGATAGAGGTAAGGAGCTAATGCATGAGGAGGGGCCTTCGAGTGAGCCATCAAGTGCTCAAGGGACCAGTGTCATCCTCATTCCGGATGAAGAGACAGAGGCAGAAAATGCCAAACTTAAGATGATTATTCAGGAGCAGGACACAGAAATCAAAGAATTGATACTCAATTTCGAGAGGTCCAGATGGGTCATCAAATATCTGGAGCAGAGGAACAAAAATCTAGAAGACCAGCATGTGATCATGGAGCCATAGAATATTCGTGAGGGTCACCTAACTGCCCAGCAGAGGAGGATTGAATTCACTTCATTGGAGTAACAGGTTATGGATGATCGTTAGTCTATTCTTCAGAGAGTCAACATCCACCTGGAGAAAATGTTGAACAAGGCTGACAAAGACAACACACTGCTAAGACACATGGCTCGTCATTACAGGGCACGGAACTTGAGTTCGAGAGCCCGAATAAGGAGTTTCAAAGCAAAACTGAGGAAAGCCACAAAAAGGGCAAAAATGGAAAAGGAGTAAGATAGGCTCAGGATCTTGGCTGAGGCCTCCTTTACTTAGCAAAGCACCCCATAGAGAACTTCCAGCATAAATCTCAAAAAATTTGGGCAAATTTTGGTCACAAGGAAATTTTTGGGCGAAAAACAGGGATTTTCTCCCTGTGCGTCGCGCACCCTGCACGACGCTAAAATTCTAGCACTCCAATCGAGAAAAGGTTTGCATTTTTGGAATCAGAATCGAAAAATACATCTACTGGTGTCCGGGCTAGAAATTTTGATAAGTCTTGGGTCTCCTAAAGGTCAAAAAATACCCGAAAATGGCCTTTCTGCTACTTTTTGGACACACAGAATGCAGTCTTGGGAGAATGAAAATTTGGAGGGGCAAATGAGTTTCAAATTCAGAAATTCTAGTGGGGTTAGAAATTAGACAGGCCAAGCTTTCCAACAAGCCCACTTGGGCACATTTGGGACACCTGGAAGTGCCCCAAAAAAGGCCCCAAAGTAGCGCGACACACAGAGAAAATGGCGCAGCGCACAGAGGAAAAATTGCCAATTTGCTTCTGTTTCGCGAAATTTCGGTTTGCGACTTTTCCAAGTGGGCCCGCTCATCTAAAATTTGGTTTTTTTGGCACCAAAGACGGAATTTAAAATGTTTTTTCTCCAGATTGGCTTCTATCCAAGTGGCGAAGGAAGGCAAACAGTCACCCCAAAGCCAAATGCCATATTTGTAGCGCTGCATCTGTAGCTGATGGTTGGCTCTCCATCTCCATTTTGAAATGATTTGAGTAAATTCCCAACCCCTGGGCATTCTATCTCTTCCTCACACATTCTATATATTGTATGCAAGTTATTTGCAAAGGGTTTGTTGGCTTGTAACTTCTGGGAGACTGTGGGAAAGAAACTTTGTTTATGCATTGTATATTTTTACAGAGAATTAATGAAAGGCAGTGGCTCTGTTTCATGAGATTCCTGTGGTTGTGAGTATAGAAAGTTTTTATCTTATGTTTCATATGTATCTTTTTATGTTTTGTATTCCATTTCACATTCATTTCTGGTGAAATTTTTCGAGTGAGATCAGGTAGAATTCAATTCTATTGCTCTACCTGTGGGAAAATTTCATGTGCACTATTTCATTCTTCTGTTGAAAAGGATTCATGTTTTCCATGCCCTTTTCACTTTCTTAATCGTTCTCTCCATTTCTTTGTTATGTTCCATAGTTTCATTTCGTATCCATTTCTCGTGAAATTTTTCGAGTGAGATCAAGTAGAATTCAATTCTATTGCTCTACCTGTGGGAAAATTTCATGTATAGTGTTCATTCTTTTGTTGAAAAGGATTCATGTCGCCCATGCCCTTTTCACCTTCTTAATCAATCTTTCCATTCCACCATATTTTAAAACTAAATTGCTATTCTTTCAGCCTACCTAGCCTCACGAAATAATCTGTGCCTTCATGTTAAGTTCTCTGTTCATTGAGGTCCAGTGGTCCCATAACATCCCGGAAATACAGTCATTCATAAAAATCACTCCTTATTATCATTTCCACTTACTAGCCTAAGATAAATAGTTCGTTTGAAAGTCATCTCAGTCCTTTTCGTTCATATATTCACTGAGTGTGACTCGGAGAGAGCCCTCTCCTGTTCTGGTAGGGCTAGCTACCAGACTGAGCGTGGTTTGTGGTTACCCTGAATTTTGCCTCCCTTCAGCCTGAGGTGGATTTAGGTGCTAACAAATCAGATTTATTTTGCCACTATCAACATAGATGGGTTGGAAGATCAATCAGATGGATGTGAAGACTGCCTTCCTTAATGGCATGATTGAGGAAGAGGTGTAGATAGAGTAGCCCAAAGGTTTTGACACCTTGGACATGATTCATATGTGTGCCGACTCAAGAGAGTATTGTATCGGTTAAAGCAAGCACCCCATGCTTGGTACACTAGGAATTGATTGGGCCATTGACATGAATGAGGTGATTAATTTGAAGAATCACAAGATGATTTTTGAGAAGAAACCAATATGCGTAATTATACCCTGGACCTTACTGAAGGATAGCGCTATACAGAGCTGGTGCATAGCTATGAAAGTGATGATGATTTGGACTGCATCTACAAGATAACAACATGAGAGCAAGATTGGGTGAATATCACTGTGGATGGAAATATTTCATGGGAGTGCGAGAGCTCCTGTACTTTAGATTCTGATTAGGAGATAGAGTGATGGCAGAATCGGTTACACAATGTAACTACACTAAATTGTAATATGATGACAAGGTCACTTCACTGCGTATCGACAAAAGAGATGTTTCTACTTATGATGGTCTAAGTGAGGTAGATACCTTCTTGGATAACTTTGAAAGGGGGTGCAGGAAAGGCAACGCTTCCAGACCTTAGACTGGGTACTGCGCACTATGCCAGTGAGATGGTGGGGTACGCACAAAGGAAGCTTTGACGACTGGTGCGAATGTAGGAGAATGATGTGTGTGCATCTAGCTAGGTGGGTGCAGGCATATGAAAAACAACCTACGTGGATGTACATGTACTCTATGCTGAAATACATGGTCAATAAGCATGTGTTGGGGGGACAAATGTGCCAATGGCTCTTAATGTTGGGAATACATTATGTAGGAAGAACAATTGCACAGAAGGTTCTACATGTAGAAGCGTTCAACAAGGTATGCAAAGTGCTAAACAAGGTATGCAATGTGCAGTGAAGTGATTGGGACTTGTGCATACCTATAATATTATCGGCTTATCAGACAACATGCAAGAAACTAACGGGACAGACACCTTTTAGGCTTGCCCATGGAGTGGAAGCTGTAATGCCTATGGAATACATTGTGCCTATTCTATGCATAACAGTGCTCACAGGTATGATAGACTGTGGAGCCTTGAAGGAGAGGCTCGCACAGTTGGAGGAGCTCAAAGAAGAATGATTTTTGGCTGGATTTCATTAGCAGGTACAAAAGCAGCACACAAAGGCATGGCGTGATTGACATATTAGGCTGTGCAGATTCAAGGTAAATGATTTGGTGTTGTTGTATGATAGTAAGTTTAATAAATTCCCAAGGAAGCTCATAATGAATTGGTTGGGACCATATGTTATTAAGGATATCACAAATGGTGGCACGGTGCAGTTGGTAAAGTTAAATGGAGAACCTTTACCAGGAAGAGTAAATGGTAGTCGTCTAAAGCCATACACAGGCGGCTCAGCCATCAGAATAGTCAATAGAAGCACAGTATTAGCACTCCACACAGCTAAAAGGAGGAATAGGACTATAAACTACTATGCCCAAGAGATGCGTGATGTTGGGACTGTGCGTAGTAGCGAAGTGTCACAGGGTTTGCGACAACACAAGGGTAGCTTTGCTGTCGTGCGGGTCGACTAGAAAATCACCATTACAGTCACTATTCATGATGTGATGATTGGTTTGAGACCAAATGGAGTGGATGGCAAGCATTTAAGGCAAACTTTATGGGCTAGATTATTGAAAATATGTCGCCAATCGAGCATTAATCAATTGAACGTGGGGGGGACAGTAAAATTCAAATTCAAAAGGTGCTATAAATTACAAAGGGTTGTCCAGCAAACAACACTTGGCAATTTGAGAACTGACTTTTTGCACACCCAGACATTCATGAAGCCAAAGTTGTTCGATCTTCTGAAGGTGAATTCGTTGCTTGAGAAATTACCTAAGACGTTGAGAGAATTGTGGAATCGCACTATGGCAGCACCTGAGGAAGCCATGGATACTAGAGTGATGACTATTTAGGAAGATGCATAGACCATTATGGAAGTGGAAGCCCCAGAAAGTGTTGAGATAGTCACAGAAATACCTAAATTACGGCGCATGCCGAGACCCAAGAAAGACAAATAGGCCATGGTACTAGTGCGCGTATCACCTAGGAATCTGTTAAGGGCTAAGCTTACCATGGAAGAAAAGGGGAAGGATATCAATTTGGAGGCTGATGAGGTGGAAGAATTTGAATAAATCCTCGTAGAGGAGGAGGATGTAGAAATTGAGGTGGAAACTCAGGGTGCAGACTCTCTAACCAGGTTGCTCGCATATGTTCCTCTTTGGAAGGGTAAAGAAAAGGTGCCCAAAGATATGGATGAGCGAAAGAGCTCTCTACAGACTCCGATGCTTCCTGACAACATTATTTTTGAAGGAGCACACTTGGGGCGAGTGCCTATACTGAAATTTGAAGAGTGGGATCCTACAGACCATGAGAAGTTCCCACATTTGGCAACTGTGTAGCTAATGCACCAAAAGAAAGACATACCAACTGGAATCATCGAGCTGGAGCCACATAAATGGATAAGAGGTGTAGAGAAGGCAGGATTGCTAAACCTACTTTGGATTTCGCATTACCATCCCGCCCTAATGACCATTTTTGTCATCAGGAAACTGCTCTATTTGGTGCATGATGGGTGCTTGTGGCTGGAGGAGCCCATCTTGATCACATACCATTTGATTCACAGAATTACCCGAGTCCCTTGCAAAGTCGAAGACCCAACAAATATCTCAGAGGGAAAGAGTGATGAATTAGCCATCGCAGAGGCCATGAAGAAGAAGTTTAAACTTAAGAAGAAGAAGAGAGGGTACGCCATTTCCAGCATCAACAACCCTAAGGTGAAAGTCGCGACGTAGATATTGGTAGGAAAGGTTATGCGGAAGTGTTGTGCAAATGAGGTGCCCACATTAGTGGGTGCATTAGAAGTGAAATGTGCAGAAGGGGTCTAGTTCAACTAGGAAAACTACTTATGCAGAGAGTTGCTTGAGAACTACCGTGAGGCACAGGAGTAGGGAAAAACTTCTCACTATGCGTGGCTTCTGTTGTCCATAGTATTGGTGGCATGGGAATTGCCTGAAGATAACCAGTTCTGAACAGTCGTGCAAGACCTTCCAAAGGCAACGAAGTACGCTTCGCTATGGGTAACCAGGGACGCACAAAGGATAAGGGACAAATAAATATTCTAAGTGTTCATGGAGATGAACATCAGAATGGGAATTAATCGCAAGCCACAATTATTGCGCATGGTTTACAAAAGCCTGCAGAGCTTCATGAAGTTCAAGGTATATTTCCACCATGTCTACATTAGGGCATGAAAGGACCCTATGAAAACGTGGCGTGAGCTACCTTATCTGGTGACAAACGATGTCATCTTTGTGGTCCTTCAATCGTGGCCATCGGAGTGGTGCGCTGTAGCTAGTTTCATGGTGGAAGGAGGTAAGTCTACCACACGGTAGAAAAAGGAAAAGGTGAAACTATGGATGGTGAAGTTGGCAGAAAAGCACAGAAACGAAGTAGCAACAACTAAGGCCTAGGCGGAGCGTAGTGCTACGAAGTTGGCAGAAGAGTAGTAAAAGGTAGCAGAAGAAGAGCATGAAGGAAAAAAGTCGCCTTCGTCTGAGCCGGAGACTGATATAGAGAAAGAGGGCACGTCCCACAGACAGCGTCAACCCAACTAAAACATCAACACCTAAGAGAGCAGGTTGGGCCACGAAAGAAGTCAAAGGCTTCAAAGAATTCATTCGACCCGATCATCGTCACTGAGGGGGGTCTCGATGATATTGGTGAAACAGTGAGGGACATCACCGAGGAGGCCCTCCAGCAGTTTGAGGAGGAACACCAGTTGGTGTTGGGGGCTCTCTGGGCACATATACAGGAGTTGCAGGTGCGCACTCTATGGGGTGGCACAATGTCAACCAACCTTACAGTAGGAATGTTTGCAACTGAGGAAATGCTACGCGCCTGATGACCAACACCATAGTGCTGCCACATGGGGTACTCATTACAGACAATGAGGCCGATAGGCCTATGGTTAGCAAGTTGAAGGAAATCGGGTTAAACGTGGTTGCGTTCCCTCAAGAGACACTCTATGTTTTGTAGGATGGAATCACTACAAAACTACGAGCAAGGGAGGGTCACGCACTCCAGGTAATGAGTGAGCAGCGCATCAACATTAAATAGTTGAGCCTACATCGAGACAAGGTAGTGGTACAGAATAGACAGATATTGCAGGCAGTGGAGGAAGACTATCAGATGGTCCCAGAGTTGGCCATCTAAGTAGAAGAACCAACAAAGATGCACATCCATAAATTATTTGTAGGGGTGCACAAGGCAAGGGAAGAAACAGATAGGGTTCATCTAGAGCTGAACCTTCAGATAGCAGAACAATGTGCCACCACGATCACGACAGTAATCGCGGCAGTCAATAGTGCAGTGAGAGACTACACAAGGATTTTTGAGCAGTCGTTCGAGGTCCTGAGCACCCTGCAGGAGGACCCGAACATACATCCCTTAGAGATGAAGGCACGCAAGCTACAATAGAGATATGATGAAGCAAAAGGGATTGTCCATAAAGTTTCCCTTACATAGAGGCTCGCAAGGATGTAGTAGGCTAAAGCGCTCAAGGAGCAGGTGGATGTTTCTCGACATAAGGATGTAGTTTGGAAGGTGTGCCTACAACCGTTGATTGATGAGGCGTATATCATTACAGCCTCCATTGACACAAATCTCGCACAACTGTAAGAAACATAGGAAAAGGTTCAGGGCAATAGTTCAGCCACATCGGTCTCTGAACAATGTGTCGAGGAAGTACAACAAATAGCTGCTCAGTGCACTACCAAACTTGCAACTATCTAGGCAGAATTGGGAGGTCTTCATGCAAAGATCTTCACAACAATAGAGTGGCTCGATGGCGAGTCACGATGTTTGTGTTGGGGTCCTGTTGGGCACGGGATCCCCCAAGGGAGGTTTTGGGGCTTAGAGCCCATATTTTGGTTAAAGATTGTATTTCTAATGGAAAGACTGCATTTTGTGGGTGATGAGCTTGTAAAAGAGTCATAGGGTTGTCTACCCATAATTTTGTTATTGTAAATTCGGTTGTAGAGATCTACCCTAGTCTGTAGACCATGGGATTGTATAAATAGAGCAAGGCTCTAAGTAGTTAAGACATCTAATCATAATCATGAGAAGGATGAATGAGTTGAGTCATATCTATAGAGTAAAGTCTAGTTTTGGGTCATATATTAGGAGAAGGCTCTGCAGCTGTGTGCGTAGAGGCATAGTAGTCCTCAGCTGAGTGCACGAACCCCTGTAGCTAAGTGTGTAGGGCGAGTCAAGTGTGTAATAGTGGGAAGTATTAATAAAGAGAAATTTCATATCAATTATGTGTATTTATTTCCTATTTTATGCATCTGTTACATTGGATATATATTTCACTTTTAATGCTTATATGATGTGCGAATGTGTATAAAGGTGTTGATTAAGTAGATACAAGATAGAATATCTGTTTATGCGAAGTTAAGTAAGGTTTGTTAAGAGGATAAGTAAGATACACGGTATAGTTTGGTGAAATAGTTCAGGTTGCTACCATATTGGTGTGACGCATCTTAGCCACTAGTTAGGGCTGCACAAATGATGATTATAATAGATCATGAAGGTATTGAAGGTTAGAATAGTATGCGAAGTGACCTATGTGAAGGTAGACATAGTTGGACTAAATCGACACCACAAACATCTCAAGGGTGCTGAAACTTGGTTCTAGCATCCCCCCATACTGCTTCGGGTGAGACTTTAGTCCGCGCTCCATGGGCTGATGCCTAAAGGGCCAGTAGTGCAGGAATTTGTTTGGCTAAATAACTCTGAACCTGGGTCAGGCCCCCATAAGCCAACAAGGTTGATGTGATGGTAGAGGAGTACAAATTCATAGTTCAAAACAATGTTTGGGATGTGGTCATAAGACTAGAGGACAAGTCATTTATGAGCTTCCATTGGCTTTACAAGGCAAAGCAAGTTGGATATGGTAGTTTGGAGAAGCATAAGGCCAGATTTGTAGCCCATGGCTTTTCACAGTAAGAAAGGATTGACTATGATGAGAGCTTTGCTCCTTGCCCTCCCTCGGAGATCAAAGCTCTTTATGCATTTCATTTTTAGGTGTCCCGCTTCATCCATTCAGCTGCATTCCACTAGGGACATGTCATTCTATGACAGAGAAAATAATGCTACTCATTTCCCCTCATGTTGGGCCTCTGCTAGTTTAGGTCTCGGTCCAAAATCAATGAAATTCATGATAGTTAAGGTCTGGTCCTATTTCAGGACAGAGTCATTTTTTTTGGTTTGAGTCTAGAAATTCATTAGCTTGGTATTTGAAAAAACATGTCCAGAAACAAGCCATGCAGGCCAGAGGGAGACCTTATACACCTATAGTGCAGAAAGCTTCATCATCACCACAAGAGACATCGACTCTTCTTCAAAATTCTGTTTTGAAGGAAAGTCAAGCAAGGTCAGCTATAACAAAATTTTCCAGAAATCAACAGTTGACATTTTCAGATGCAGTCATGGATGTTAAAGCCATAGGCACAGTCACACAATCAGCGCAAAGGAATGCCAAAAATTTCATCAAGAGAGCCACAATTTTGAAGAAAAAATGGAAAAAACATAGTGCTTTAAAGGTCAATAAAATGGTGCAAAACTCAACATTAGAAAGTGGGTTTTAAAGAGGAAAAAATCAAACCAGTTTCTCTCAAGACTATAAATACATATTGTGGCCCAAAGCAAAGCTATTGTTGCCATTGGAGACTTGGAAAGACATTGCAGAAGGTGGGAGAGTGAGATTGGTGAGCGTTTGGGTGAGTTGGGAGGTGATTTGGGAGGCACGGCGCACACAGGCAGGAGCGCGACACATCCACCGCGCGCGACACATACACAGCCAGCCCGCCCTTGAACGAATACATAGGTGCGGCACATATAAGGTGCGCAGTGAACTGGGAAGCGTGCGTGGCGCACACAGTCCAGCAGCTCAAACACAATGCAAAACTGTTTCAAATCTTTGTGAAAGCTATCAAATCATGAGGTAGGGCTTTGACACCTCTCCTCCAATCAACTTGGTCAATGTTTAGCTGTTTCTAAGAATTCAAATGAGATCCAAAATATATTGGCCATTCATGCCAATCATCCTCAAAGAAAAAGTGATAATGGGGGTTCGTAAATTTGAAGAATCCACCAAGGTTTTGTTTCCCCTCTCCTCTTCCTCTCTCTCCTCATCGTCCTCACTTCCATATCCCCCACATCTACCAAGAAAACCCCTTAGAAACCTCCACTAAGACCCATCCCCTATTTCCCAAGAAAACCGTGTCATTTGACTACGCGCACTGCACACAAAATTTGGCGCGACGCACTCAAGGCGCGCGGCACACTGGGAGCCCGGCCACAGTGTTAACTTGACACTGGTGCGGTGCATACCCTGCGTGCGGCGCAGTGGGCAAAGCACGCGGCGCACAGGCCTGTGAGCCTAAAAAGGCACCAATTCTCTCAAATTTTTGTAAATTGGCTCTCAACATTGCAAAATTGCCCATAATCCATCTCATCATTGATCCTTAAATTCAAGGAAAAATATATCTTGGTGGCCATGACATCAAAGAAAAACTTCTATCAAGCAAACACAAAATGACACAAAGAATGGCAAATAGCTAGGGTTTTGCTACAGTAACTTAATTATCAATTATGCTCCTACCCTACCTCCGTCAGCTAATCCCTTGGGAGTGTTTTCCCCTTGTGGTTACCCTAGCTACAGTGAAATCCTATCCCTTTGTCCCCTTACTCATATAGATCAAGAGTGCCTTAACCCTACCCCACCAAAACCACACCCCAAACACTCCCAAATCCCTGATAAATTTCCCCTCTAAACCCCTATCCCTATTTCATCATTCCCCTCCTAATACTCCGTATTTTATTGTCCCCTTGGTGGCAGATTTGTAGAGCATCTATCAATTCAGTGGATTCAGAGGACAACAAAGAAATTCAGGGTACAAACAGCAGTAATGGCATTGGAAATTGCATTAGATTATGAGGGGGAAACCCACAGTGATACAGCTTCAGGAGAACAGGCTCCCCGGATACCTAGGACTGGGAGACATGTCAGGGATGAACCAAACACCATCACGAAGTTGCAGGAATGCCCTCTCGCTATGTCTTGTTTCCAGCACCTGGCATGTTTCGAATTTTGTCATGGGTGGCAAATGTCATAATTCATCATGAGTTGGCCCGCCTCTTTGCACTTCACCTACATGGAGGACAGTCTATCTTGGCAGGGATCACTTTCACATTGACACCCGAAACCATATCAGTGGCAACAGGTATACCGAATGTTGGAGAATAGTGGCACAAGAAGATGAAGGTGGAGAGGGAACTTTATGAGCCTTACATAAAAGCCATTTGTTTGAGTCAGCTCACGAGAGTTTTCCCATTCAGATTTCTGAGAGATGATTATGCTCTGCTCATGAGATTGATCATGAAATACTTCAGTTGTGAGGGGAGGCTTTCTCGCCTTTATGCCTATCACATCAGGTTACTCATGGACTTCTTTAGGGTGCGTACGATGAACCTCCCATTTTTCATTTGCGAGAACATAGAGAGGATGAGAAAATTCATGCAACACAAGACCCCTCGGCAGCAGCTCAACAGCGTATATCACTTTGCTCTTATCCAGATTTTGGTGGACCATCAGTTGGGATTGCAGGGCATTGCTTGGGAGGAATTCATCTCCCGTGACTTCTTCAACACTCCACAGGTAGTATCAGAGGAAAAACATGAGATAGTGGGTACTTCTCATCAGCGTGAGCGCCATGAGACCACTGTGGTGCCATTTTCCATCACATATCAGAGAGGCTATTCGAAAGGCACCAGGCCTTTGTTTGCAGTAGCAAAGTGAGTGTTATCTCCACCTGGGGTGGAAGGGGCCTCGCTTCGGGCATCGAAGACACAAGAACAAGACAGAGGTAAGGAGCCAATGCATGATGAGGGTCCTTCGGGTGAGCCATCAGGTGCTCAAGGGACCGGTGTCATGCTCATTCCGGATGAAGAAACAGAGGCAGAAAATGCCAAACTTAGGATGATTATTAAGGAGCAGGACACAGAAATCAAAGATTTGATACTCAATTTTGAGAGGTCCAAATGGGTCATCAAATGTCTAGAGCATAGGAACAAACAGCTGGAAGACTAGCATGTGATCATGGAGCTACAGAACATTCGTGAGGGTCGCCTAACTGCCCAACAGAGGAGGATTGAATTCACTTCATTGGAGCAACAGGTTATTGATGATCGTGAGTCTGTTCTTGAGAGAGTCAACATGCACCGGGACAAAATGCTGAACAAGGCCAACAAAGACAACACACTGTTGAGACACATGGCCCGTCATTACAGGGCACAAAACTTGAGTTTGGGATCCCGAATAAGGAGTTTGAAAGAAAAACTAAGGAAAGCCACAAAAAGGGAAAAAAGGGAAAAAGAGCAAGATAGGCTCAGGATCTTGGCTGACACCTCCTTGACTCAGCAAAGCACCCCATAGAGAACTTCCAGCCCAAATCTCAAAAAATTTGGGCAAATTTTGGTCACATGGAAATTTTTGGGCGAAAAGCAGGGATTTTCTCCTTGCTAAACTTCTGGATCTCCAATCGAGAAAAGGTTTGCATTTTTGGATTAAGCATCACGAAATACATCTACTGGTGTCTGGGCTAGAAATTTTGATAAGTCTTGGGTCTCCTAAAGGTCAAAAAACACCCAAAAATGGCCTTTCTGCCACTTTTTGGACACACAGAATGCAGTCTTGCGAGAATGAAGATTTGGAGGGGAGAATGAGCTTCAAATTCAGAAATTCCAGTGGGGTTAGAAACTAGACAAGGAAAGCTTTCTAAAAAGCCTTTTGGGCACATTTTGGACACATGGAAGTGCCCAAAAACAGGCCCCAAACTAGCGTGACGCACAGAGGAAAAATTGCCAATTTGCTTCCATTTCGTGAAATTTCGGTTCGCGACTTTTTGAAGTGGGCCCGCTCATCTACACTTCGCTTTTTTTGGCACCAAAGGTGGCATTTAATATGTTTTTTCTCCATATTGGCTTCTATCCAAGTGGCAAAGGAAGGCAAACGGTCACCCCAAAGCCAAATGTCATATTTGCAGCACTGCACCTGTAGTTGATGGTTGGCTCTCCATCTCCATTTCGAAATGATTTGAGTAACTTCCCAACCCCTGGGAATTCTATCTCTTCCTCACAAATTATACATATTGTATGCAAGTTATTTGCAAAGGGTTGGTTGGCTTGTAACTTTTGGGAGACTGTGGGAAAGAAACTTTGTTTCTGCATTGTATATTTTTACAGAGAATTAATGAAAGGCAGCGGCTCTGTTTCATGATATTCTTGTGGTTGTGAGTATAGCAAGTGTTTCTCTTATGTTTCATATGTATCTTGTTATGTTTTTTATTCCATTTTGCATTCATTTCTGGGGAAATTTTTCGAGTGAGATTAGGTAGAATTCAATTCTATTGCTCTACCTGTTGGAAAATTTCATGTGCACTGTTTCATTCTTCTGTTGAAAAGGATTCATGTTGTCCATGCCCTTTTAACTTTCTTAATCATTCTCTCCATTTCTTTGTTATGTTCCATAGTTTCATTTCGTATCAATTTCTAGTGAAATTTTTCGAGTGAGATCAGGTAGAATTCAATTCTATTGCTCTACCTATGGGAAAATTTCATCTACAGTGTTCATTCTTCTATTGAAAAGAATTCATGTCACCCATGCCCTTTTCACCTTCTTAATCAATCTTTCCATTCCACCACATTTTAAAACTAAATTGCTATCCTTTCAGCCTACCTTGCCTCATGAAATAATCTGTGCCTTCATGTTAAGTTCTCTGTTCATTGAGGTCTAGTGGTCCCATAACATCCCGGAAATACAGTCATTCATAAAAATCACTCCTTATTATCATTTCCACTTACTAGCCTAAGATAAATAGTTCGTTTGAAAGTCATCTCAGTCCTTTTCACTCATCTATTCACTAAGTGTGACTCGGAGAGAGCCCTCTCCTGTTCTGGTAGGGCTAGCTACTAGACTGAGTGTGGTTTGTAGTTACCCTAAATTTTGCCTCCCTTCAGCCTGAAGCAGATTTAGGTGCTAACATAGTGGTGACTCCGTTGGGGAAGACTAAGTTGGAAATCAAATCCCCGTGTTTCTTAATAATTTTAAGCTCCCGGATGATGAGCTTAGGATTGGAAAGGCTGAGCAAGTTGGTTGTGTTGTGTGATTTTTCTCAATAGCACGTTGGCTTCAAGACAATATACCAGAGCCAATCCAGACTCGGATCCTCCCCATATCTTCGAAAACCCCAATTTGATCCCCAGGCTCCTTCGTCAAGAGAGCACCATAACTCCTGTGTTCAAATCACATTCATGTCCCGACATTTTTGAGTATCTTGAAGAGCTTTTGTTCGACGATCGGTTCGAGATATCATTGTTTGAGTCTAAATCCGAAAGGGCCATTGATTATACCATCCCTGATCCACAATTTCTTGTAGACCTCGAAACAGAGACAGCTAATAGATTAATTGATAATTACATTGTGACACCACTCCAAAATCCAATTACAAGCCCCTTGCAAAACTGTGCACACTCCTCCAACACCTCCAAGGCCAAATCCACCAAAAATGATGGTTCCATATTTTGTACCCCTTGTTCTAATCCAAGTTCTAGATGATATGCCCACTGATTACCAAAGCAAAATCCCATTCTTTGATGGCTCTCCTAGTGGCATTACTACGCAGCAACATGTGGAATGAATGACAGAATTCTGTGAACTTTATGATATCACTGTGGAGAACGTGTTAATGAGGCTCTTTGTACAAACATTTGTAGGTGAGGTGAAGAAATGGTTCAGAGGTTTACCGGCTGCACGTATCGCCACCTTGGCAGACCTACATAGAATATTCTTGAACCGCTGGGAAGTGAAAAAGAACCCTCTTCAAATTCTGTCCAAATACAAGCAAATCAAGAGAAACGCGGGTGAGTCAGTCCAAGATTATTGCATGAGATTCAATACAGTGTACAATGAAATTCAAGATGATCTAAGGCTGCTCGTGAGACTAGCCATGGTGAAATTCCCGGAAGGTTTTGATGTTGATATGGCTTATCAATTGAGAGAAAGGAAACCGGCCACAATGGAAGACACAGAGAATTGTGATCAGCATCGAGGCGAACATGCTATCCAAAAGAGCTAGAGAAAAAGCAGAGAAGAATACCATTGTGAAAAAAGAATCTTCTGCAATGGATCAGCTTCTCAAAAAGCTAGAACAGATGCTTGAAAGGGTAAAACTTGACAAGCCAGAATCACAAGTGAGGAATCCTAACTTTCGTGGTCAACAGCAGCCACAATATAGGATAAGACAGAGAGATTAGCGAACTCAAGAGCAGAATGCACAATAGCCAGTACAAACACCTTTGCAGCAGAATTTTATTCATGGACTAGAGTCAGATGAGGATGGGAATGTAATAGGCGAAGAAAACCATCTCTTTATTCCAGATAATTTTCCTACTTACATTACTAAAGAAGAAGAATGTGCAGTGAATTCAGCTGCCCACGAAGACGCTGATTTTATTCTAACTAGCGACAATGTGTTGGCAGAAGAATCTGAAGAATATCAAAGGGGGTATATGAATGCTCTGTCTACACAACAACGATGATATTCACTTAGAAACAGAGATGTGTCGGCCATTTCAATTCAGAAAAAGAGGGAGGGTGAAAAAACAAAGAATGATTTATCAGCTACAGAAAGAAAAGGTAAGGAGGTGGTTGGTCCGGAGAGCAGCAAATCAAAACCTGCAGAACAATCACAGCAACCTGCCACCTCAGAGGAAGAGGAAAGGAAAGTGATCCCAGTCAAGGAGGTAGAAAAAACTCCCACTTTTAGCCTAGAGAACGAGATTTCTAAGTTAAAGATATCCATCCCCTTGACTAAAGTAATGAATAACAGCATTTATAAAGGACAGATTTCTAAAATGTTGAATTGGGACCCAATGTCCGAAATGATTTTTGGACCAGCATCAAACGGTGAGTCTCGTGACAACGAGGTGCCCCCTTTCTACATCAGTTTGAGGTTGCATGATTTCATTTTACATAATGCCATGTTCAATTCCGGAGCTTCTCACAATCTCATGCCCAAGGCTATCATGGATAAGCTTGGTCTGGATATCACTCGACAATATCATGATCTCTATTCATTTGATCCCAGCAGAGTAAGATGTATAGGTCTCATCAAAGACTTGGTTGTGAGTTTGGATCAGCTTCCTATGAAAAATGTTTTGATGGATGTGGTGGTAGCAGATATTCCTCCAAGGTTTGGCATGCTTCTTTCCAGGTCTTGGGTAGCAAAATTGAAAGGGACACTACAACCGGATTTCTTCTATGCAACAATCCCAGTGTTTGGAGAAATGAGGAAGTGATATTGGGAACAAAAGATGAAATATATGATCACAAGCAAGGAGAAACTGATAAATCATCCCATTAACTATGTACATACAGATTTAGAGTCTTTTGTTTTGTTTTCAGATAGTTAAATGAGATAGATAGTCAGATGGTAGAAGCATATGACATTCCAGAAATAACAAAAAATTTCAGAGAAATCTTGAAGAGAGAAGGAAAAGAAAAGTAGCGAAAGATTGGGCAATCGGCTGAAAACGATGGACAACTAGCAGACAAAGCACGACAAACAGATTTTCAGCACTTACAAGAGGAGGAAGAAGGCTTGCGGACTATGGATTTCGATGGATTAGCAGGGAATGATGGTGTCGGTATTGGTATTTGGGTACGCAATCCTTTCTCCACCCCAAACAAAGTGCCTAGCAGCGTGAGAGTTTGCTCTTACAAGCTGGCCTTTGAAAGTTCAAATAATGAAGCTGAATATGAAGCTTTGATTGTTGGCCTGAAGATTCTTAGAAAGATAAATGAAAAAAGGATTTTAGTATATGGCGACTCCAAGTTGGTAATAAAACAGGTCAGAGGTGAGTATCAAGAAAAAAATCCTAGGATGCAGGCATATCGTAATACAGTTTTAGACATCTTGAAGTTATTTTTAGAATACACCTTGACATGTGTGCCTCGTATACAAAATAGTATTGTTGATGCTCTTTCCAAGGTAGCGAGCAGCCTAAAGATCCCCATGAACTCCAACAACAAATTTGAAATCCATGTCAAGCACCGTCCAACCATTTCAGACAATCAGTGACATTGGAAAGTCTTTCAAGATGACGAGGAGATTAAAGATTTTCTACTCAACAAAGGCAAGTTTGAAGAAACCTCAATCGATGTGGAAAATGATGAAGACAAAGGGAATGGTATAGATGAAGTGCAGATCAATCAAATGGACATAATGCAGCTGAAAAATAACATCATTCCTAAAGGCTTGATACCTCTAGAAGAACTTTTTGATCAGGATGATGTAGCCCACAAACCAACATTGCAGCCAACAGAAAAGGGTGTAGAAGAGGTCAACATCGGTACAACTGCCAATCCAAAGTTGGTAAAATTGTCTAAAGCATTACCGCCAAAGATCAAAGACAAATATATCAGTTTGATGGCTTTATTTCCAGATGTATTTGCTTGGGATTATTCTGATTTAAAGACCTATGATACAAATATCATTCAGCATACGATACCTATCAAGCCCAACCAAAAACCATTTAGACAAAAGCTAAGGAGGATAAATCCAAAGTTGCTACTATCCATCGAAAAATAGGTAAATAGGTTGTTCAAATTAGGTATCATTGTGCCCATCAGATTTTCAAATTGGATATCTAACTTAGTGCGTGTACGTAAGAAGACCGGTGAGATCCGCCTATGCATTGATTTCAGAAATATAAATAAGGTCTCATTGAAGGACAACTATCCGCTGCCCAAGATGGACCATATACTTCAGTGAGTAGTAGGGGCATCTCGTATGTCACTGCTTGATGGTTATTCCAGATATAACCAGATTTCCGTCCATGAAGATGATAGAGACAAGACAACATTCACCACTCCATGGGGAACCTTTCACTATGCCAAAATGCCATTTGGTTTAAAGAATGCAGGCGCCACATTTCAGCGTGCAATGGACTTGGCATTTGTAAATGAGAAGGATGTATTTTTGGTGGTGTACTTGGATGACTTGACGGTGTTTTCAAAATCTGATGAAGAACACATGCATCACCTAAAAATTGTCTTTCAAAAATGCAGGAAATATGGTTTATCGCTGAATCCAAAGAAGAGCTTGTTCACCATGGAGGAAGGAAAATTACTTGGGCACATCATTTCGAAAGATGGCATTCGTATAGACCCAACACATGTGCAAGCAATTCAGCAAATCGATCTGCCCAGAAACAAAAAGCAAATACAATCATTCAATGGTAAGATGAATTTTCTGCGTTGTTTTGTACCGAATCTTGTAGAACACTTGAAAGAAATGACCAACATGATTAAAAAGGACAACCAGGTCAAATGGACAGATGAGGCGGTAAAATCCTTTGACTTGATCAAATTGGCCCTTTCTTTAGCTCCAGTTCTAGTAAGCCCGGACTATACTCAGGATTTCATAGTGTTTTCTTTTGCTTTGGAGCATACTATGGTAGCGGTATTATTGCAGAAGAGAGAGGGTCATGAAAGACCCATTGCATTTTTCAGCAGAGCTGTAAGAGATGAAACTTTAAAGTATAACATCATTGAGAAGCAAGCCCTGGCCTTGGTGAAGGCATTGAAAGATTTCTGGGTATATATCCTACATTCTCACATTCTGGCCTATGTTCTTAATACTGTTGTAAAAGATGTTTTGGTATAGACTGATCCAGAAGGGAGAAGAGGCAAATGGATTGCAGCCTTGCTAGAATATGATGTGGAGATAAAGCCTACAAAGTTTATCAAAGGACAAGGGTTGGCGAAGCTAATGGCTGAATCAAATTTGCATGCATTGGACATAAATCTGATCGCTGCCCTGACCGATGATAATGAGGAAGGAACGTAAATTCAGGTATCTGAAATGTGTGCGTTGTCCCCACGGTATTTTGATATAATATATGTGATACAAAATCTATCACCACCTCTGGCATGACTAGAAACAAAGCGAGAACACTCAAATTGAAGGCTGCAAAGTTTTGCATCTTAAATTCTGCACTATATTGGAAAGACCCCGGTGGCATTCTGTTAAATTATCTGGTGGAAGAGGAGGCAAAAAATGTCATGGAGGATTTCCACGGCAGAGAATGTGGAGGTCATCGTTTTTGGAAATCAACAGTGAATAAGATTTTGAGAGCAGGATAATACTGGCCTACTTTGTTTTCCGATGTACATAAAATGGTCAAGTGCTGTCATAAATGTCAAATTTTCGAGGGGAAACAGAAATTACAGCCTTTTCCACTTAATCCTATTGAAGTGAGCGCTCCCTTCCAGCAGTGGGGATTAGATTTCATTGGGGAAATTCATCTCGCCTCTTCCGGACAGCATAGGTGGATTCTTTCAGCGACAGACTATTTCGCAAAATGGATGGAAGCAGCCCCTACCAGACAAGCGACGGACACGGTAATCATTTCATTTCTCGAAAATAACATCTTGTCTCGCTTTGGTTGTCCCAACAAATTAATCACTGATAATGCAACAACGTTTAAATAAAAAAGGATGGTAGAATTTTGTCATAAGTATCACATAATTTTGGGTCATTCAATCGCCTATCATCCGCAAGGCAATGGGTTGGCAGAATCTTCAAATAAATATTTGGTCAACATCATCAAGAAGCTCCTGGAAACAAATAAGAAGAGCTGGAACAAGAGGTTGGTTCATGCGCTTTGGGTAGATCGGATCACTCACAAAAAATCCATCGGTATGTCACCATTTGAACTTTTTTATGGAGTGGACACAGTATTTCCCGCTTCTCTTGCTGCTCCGGTGATCAAACTCCTTCAGGAGGCTGGCAGTGAGGAAGATCCCATGCAGAGAAGGCTGAATCAAATGATCCACTTACAACAAACAAGAGAAGAAGTCTTCAAGAACACATCCAAATTGCAGGAGAAAATCAAGAAAATTTATGATATAAAGGAAAAGATGGATAGATTTTAGGTGGATGATGTAGTACTGAAATGGGATGCAAGAAATGAGGAGAAAGGCAAGCACAGAAAGCTAGAAAATTTGTGGAAAGGTCCTTTCAAGATCACAACATACAGGGGTCAGAATGCTTTCCTTCTAAAGGAAATAAGCGAAGAAGATTGTCCTAGCTCAAACGGTATCATTGTTGATCTATGAACACTACTTCCACTATCATTGTAAATACCATTTTTATTTCAGTTTTGTTTCAGTATGTACAGTCAGTTTTTGGGTTATTCCAATTGTCAAGTTTGAGTGAATTTCTTAGTCACTCCAGTTTTGTAAATAAGTCAGAGTCTTGTGCTGTTTATCAAAATGATGACTCCATAGCCCAATGGACCAAAAGGCACTATCTAGCTCCTCCAGAGATCTACTTTTCTTGGCACCTCCATAGGAGCTACCATCCCCCATTGGAGCCAATGTTAGAGCCGGTCTAGTCAACCCTCTGTTAGAGATCAAAGCTCTTTATGCATTTCATTTTTAGGTGTCCCGCTTCATCCATTCAGCTGCATTCTGCTAGGGACATGTCATGACCTGACGGAGAAAATAATGCTACTCATTTCCCCTCATGTTGGGCCTCTGCTGGTTCAGGTCTCGGTCCAAAATCAATGAAATTCATGATAGTTAAGGTCTAGTCCTATTTTAGGAAAGAGTCATTTTTTTTGGTTTGAGTCTAGAAATTCATCAACTTGGTCTTGTTGGGTTGTGTTATATTCTTTCCACATAGTTAACAGGGGGTTTGAGGGGTACCCATAACCCCACTTTATGGGGTTCGGGGCAGCACCCCGGAAAATTTTGGTTTTGGACCCTATGTTAGGTTGGGCGGACCCACCTATGGTTTTGTGCATGATTTTCACACATTTTTTTTGGACGTGAAGGTTTTCGGTCCATGGTTTGGATGGGATGGTTTTTGGTCCATGGTATTGGATGCTTTAGCATGTATAAATATGCATTGTAACATTCAAAGGAACATAATGAAAAATCAAGTTGGTAGTCTTGATTTTGGGATCCAGTGGGAAATCTTTGTGTATATGTGTTTTATGTGTTATGCTCTTGCATTTTTATTTTTCATGTGATTTAGAATTCGTATGCAGGTAATTTTTGTATGGGGTTAAAACCTACATTTGGTAT
>APFE030473789.1:54373-70042 GCA_000404065.3 Pinus taeda | reverse complement strand
ACCCACCTATGGTTTTGTGCATGATTTTCGCACATGTTTTTTGGACGCGATGGTTTTCGGTCCATGGTTTTGGACGCGATGGTTTTCGGTCCATGGTATTGGATGCTTCGGCATGTTTAAATATGTATTGTAAAATTGAAAGGAACATAATGAAAAATCAAGATGGTAGTCTCGGTTTTTGGATCCAGTGGGAAATCTCTGTATATATGCGTTTTATGTGTTATGCTCTCGCATTTTTCTTTTTCATGTGATTTAGAATTCATATGCAGGTAATTTCTGTACAGGGTTAAAACCTACAGGTCTTTGAAAAAAAATGTCCAGAAACAAGCCATGTAGGCCAAAGGGAGACCCTATACACCTATAGTGCAGAAAGCTTCATCATCACCGCAAGAGACATCGACTCTTCTTCAAAATTCTGTTTTGAAGAAAAGTCAAGCAAGGTCAACTATGACAAAATTTTCCAGAAATTGACAGTTGATATTTTCAAATGCAGTCATGGATGTTAAAGCCAGAGGCCCAGTCACACAATTTTCGCAAAGGAATGCCGAAAATTTCATCAAGAGAGCCACAAGCGAAGAAAAAATGGAAAAAAATAGAGTGCTTTAAATGTCAATAAAATGGTGCAAAACTCAACATTAGAAAGTGGTTTTAAAGAGGAAAAAATCAAACCAGCTTCTCTCAAGCCTATAAATACATATTGTGGCCCAAAGCAAAGCCATTGTTGCCATTGGAGACTTGGAAAGACATTGCAGAAGGTGGGAGAGTGAGATTGGTGAGCATTTGAGTGAGTTGGGAGGTGATTTGGGAAGCGCAACGCACAGAGGCAGGAGCGCGGCACATCCACCGTGCACGGCGCATACACAGCCAGCCCACCGTTGAATGAATACATAGGCGTGGCGCATATAAAGCGCGCGACACACTGGGAAGAGCGCACAACGCACACAGTCCAGCACACAAAAACAACACAAAACCGTTTCAAATCTTTGTGAAAGCTATCAAATCACAAGGTAGGCCTTTGACACCTCTCCTCCAATCAACTTGGTCAATGTTTAGCTGTTTCTAAGACGTCAAATGAGATCCAAAATATATTGGCCATTCATGCAAATCATCCTCAAAGCAAAAGTGAAAATGGGGGTTTGTAAATTTGAAGAATCCACCAAGGTTTTGTTTCCCCTCTCCTCTTCCTCTCACTCCTCATCGTCCTCACTTCCATACCCCCCACATCTACTAAGAAAACCCCTTAGAAACCTCCACTAAGACCCATCCCCTGTTTTCCAAGCAAACTGTGTCATTTGACTGCGCGCGGTGCACACAAGATGTGGCGCAGCACACTCAGGGCGCGCGGCGCACTGGGAGCCCGGCCACAGTGTTAGCTTCACACTAGCACGGCGCATGCCCGGCGCGCGGCGCACTAGGCAAAGTGCGCGACGCACAGGCCTGTGAGCCTAAAAGGGCACCAAATCTCTCAAATTTTTTTAAATTGGCTCTCAACATTGCAAAATTGCCCATAATCCATCTCATCATTGATCCTTAAATTCAAGGAAAAATATATCTTGGTGGCCATGACATCAAAGAAAAACTTCTATCAAGCAAACACAAAATGACACAAAGAATGGCAAACAACTAGGGTTTTGCTACAGTAACTTAATTATCAATTATGCTCCTACCCTACCTCTGTCAGCTAATCCCTTCGAAACATTTTCCTCTAATGGTTACCATAGCTACAGTGCAATCCTATCCCTTTGTCCCCTTATTCATATAGCTCAAGAGTGCCTTAACCCTACCCCACCAAAACCACACCCCAAACACTCCTAAATCCCTGATAAATTTCCCCTCTAAACCCCTATCCCTATTTCATCATTCCCCTCCTAATACTCCCTATTTTACTGTCCCCTTGGTGGAAGGGGCCTCGCTTCTGGCATCGAAGACATAGGAACAGGACAGAGGTAAGGAGCTAATGCATGAGGAGGGGCCTTCGAGTGAGCCATCAGGTGCTCAAGGGACCGGTGTCATCCTCATTCCGCATGAAGAGACAGAGGCAGAAAATGCCAAACTTAGGATGATTATTCAGGAGCAGGACACAGAAATCAAAGAATTGGTAGTCAATTTCGAGAGGTCCAGATGGGTCATCAAATATCTGGAGTAGAGGAACTAAAATCTGAAAGACCAGCATGTGATCATGGAGCCACAGAACATTCGTGAGGGTCACCTAACTGCCCAGCAGAGGAGGATTGAATTCACTTCATTGGAGTAACAGGTTATGGATGATCGTGAGTCTGTTCTTGAGAGAGTCAACATCCACCTGGAGAAAATGTTGAACAAGGCTGACAAAGACAATACACTGCTAAGACACATGGCTCATCATTACAGGGCACGGAACTTGAGTTCGAGAGCCCGAATAAGGAGTTTCAAAGCAAAACTGAGGAAAGCCACAAAGAGGGAAAAAATGGAAAAAGAGTAAGATAGGCTCAGGATCTTGGCTGAGGCCTCCTTTACTTCGCAAAGCACCCCATAGAGTACTTCCAGCCTAAATCTCAAAAAATTTGGGCAAATTTTGGTCACAGGGAAATTTTTGGGCGAAAAACAGGGATTTTCTCCCTGTGCGTCGCGCACCCTGCGCGGCGCTAAAATTCTAGCACTCCAATCAAGGAAAGGTTTGCATTTTTGGATTCAAAATCGAAAAATACATCTACTGGTGTCTGGGCTAGAAATTTTGATAAGTCTTGGGTCTCCTAAAGGTCAAAAAATACCCAAAAATGGCATTTCTACCACTTTTTGGACACATAGAATGCAGTCTTGGGAGAATGAAAATTTGGAGGGGAAAATGAGCTTCAAATTCAGAAATTCTAGTGGGGTTAGAAATTAGACAGGCCAAGCTTTCCAACAAGCCCACTTGGGCACATTTTGGACACCTGGAAGTGCCCCAAAAAAGGCCCCAAAGTAGCGCGACACACAGAGAAAATGGCGCGGCGCACAGAGGAAAAATTGCCAATTTGCTTCCATTTCGCGAAATTTCGGTTTGCAACTTTTCCAAGTGGGCCCGCTCATCTAAACTTCGGTTTTTTTGGCACCAAAGACGACATTTAAAATTTTTTTTCTCCAGATTGGCTTCTATCCAAGTGGCGAAGGAAGGCAAACCGTCACCCCAAAGCCAAATGCCATATTTGTAGCGCTACATCTGTAGCTGAAGGTTGGCTGTCCATCTCCATTTTGAAATGATTTGAGTAACTTCCCAACCCCTGGGCATTCTATCTCTTCCTCACACATTCTATATATTGTATGCAAGTTATTTGCAAAGGGTTGGTTGGCTTGTAACTTCTGGGAGACTGTGTGAAAAACTTTGTTTATGCATTGTATATTTTTACAGAGAATTAATGAAAGGCAGTGGCTCTGTTTCATGAGATTCCTGTGGTTGTGAGTATAGAAAGTGTTTCTCTTATGTTTCATATGTATCTTTTTATGTTTTGTATTCCATTTCGCATTAATTTCTGGTGAAATTTTTCGAGTGAGATCAGGAAGAATTCAATTCTATTGCTCTACCTGTGGGAAAATTTCATGTGCACTGTTTCATTCTTCTGTTGTCCATGCCCTTTTCACCTTCTTAATCAATCTCTCCATCTCCTTGTTATGTTCCATAGTTTCATTTCGTATTCATTTCTGGTGAGATTTTTCGAGTGAGATCAGGTAGAATTCAATTCTATTGCTCTACCTGTGGGAAAATTTCATGTATAGTGTTCATTCTTCTGTTGAAAAGGATTCATGTCGCCCATGCCCTTTTCACCTTCTTAATCAATCTTTCCATTCCACCATATTTTAAAACTAAATTGCTATTCTTTCAGCCTACCTTGCCTCACGAAATAATCTGTGCCTTCATGTTAAGTTCTCTGTTCATTGAGGTCCAGTGGTCCCATAACATCTCGGAAATACAGTCATTCATAAAAATCACTCCTTATTATTATTTCCACTCACTAGCCTAAGATAAATAGTTCATTTGAAAGTCATCTCAGTCCTTTTCGTTCATCTATTCATTGAGTGTGACTCGGAGAGAGCCCTCTCCTGTTCTGGTAGGGCTAGCTACCAGACTGAGCGTGGTTTGTAGTTACCCTGAATTTTGCCTCCCTTCAGCCTAAGGTGGATTTAGGTGCTAACAAATCAGATTTATTTTGCCACTATCAGCATAGATGGGTTGGAAGATCAATTAGATGGATGTGAAGACTGCCTTCCTCAATGGCATGATTGAGGAAGAGGTGTAGATAGAGTAGCCCAAAGGTTTTGACACCTTGGACATGATTCATATGTGTGCCGACTCAAGAGAGTATTGTATCGGTTAAAGCAAGCACCCCATGCTTGGTACACTAGGATAGATAGCTACTTCACTGGGTTGGGCTTCACGAAGACTGAAGCGGATGCGAACTTGTATCAGAGAGTGGTGGAAGGTAAGTTGTTGATCATTGTACTTTATGTAGATGATATCATACTGATAGGTGATTAGAAGCTCATCAAATCTTTCAAGGAGGACATTGCAAGATATTTTGAGATGAAGAACATCGGGCTTATGCATTACTTTATTGCCATGGAGGTATGGTAGGGAGATGGGGAGTTGTTTGTATCTCAAGGAAAGTATGTCAAGGAGATACTCAGGAGATTCTACATGGAGAGTAGTAAACCCATGGAGACTCCTCTAGCTGGTAACTTGAGGAAGGGGGACGATACTTCAGGGGAAGTAGTGGAAGCTACTATTTACAGGGAGCTTATGGGTTCACTCATGTACTTGGTGAACACACAGCTGGATATGTGCTATGTAGTTAATAAACTTAGTCAAGTGATGATTTGACCTACCAAGCTATATTGGAAGACAACAAATAATGTACTCAAATACCTCAGAGGCACTGCTGAGTTTGGGTTATGGTATAGATGGGTAGAGGGAGTGAAACTTCAAGGCTTCAGTGATGTAGATTGGACAGGGAGTCCATCTGATAGGAAGAACAGATAAGGAGGGATCTTTAGTATTGGGTCAGTGACAGTTTGTTGGTACAATAGGAAACATATATCAATTGCACTCAGTTCGACAGAGACAAAGTACATGGATGCAAGTTAGTCAGCATGTGAGGCTATCTGGATGAGGAAGATCCTGGGTGGTTTGTTTGGTTAGCAAATGGATCCAACAATGATTTATTGTTATAATCAGAGATGTATCAAAATCTTTGAAAATCTAGTATTTCATTGTCAGTCCGAGCATATTGATATTTGGTATCATCATCTCAGAGATTGTATATTGAGGTTGATCATGTTAGTAGATTACATTCCCACAGAGGAGAAAGATGCTGACATCTTGACAAAGTCATTATCGAGATGTAAATTCGAGTTTGACAAAGACATGATCGGGGTAGTTGATAATCCATTTCTTGTTGAGAGTGAGTGTTGAGAAATGGCAACAAGAAATTCCAGTTTAATTTTCCCTTGAATTAAACTGTGATTTAAATTCGAATTCTATTCTCATAGCAACTTAAAATAGTTAAATTAAGTTTATTAAACTTACTTAACTTAGCAAATTCGAGTTGGAAGTCTTTTGGAATTCATGTATATGTTCTCCCTACTTTGTAGGAGTCTAGTGTGAGTTAACTATGAGTTGCAAAATAGAAGACTCAGTTTCATGAGTCAGTTCAGTTAAATTAGTTCTCAAACTTATTGAAATAGCTAATAGTGAGTTAAGAGTCAGTGGTGACACTAATGAGCTCCACCAGTGCTATTCTAGTTAACTAAATATTTACTCATCAGAAACTCATGCATGTCGATTTTAAGAAAGACCCAATTGAGACTAGAGTGCAGGGACAATGTACTATTTGTTTTAGATTTTTCTGAGTCGCACTTTAAGTGCATGGATTCAAGAATTGATCCTTGAGGGATTGCGCTATTTTTAGAGGCTTTATTTCCCTTTAAATACAAGCTATCCTTCATAAGAATTACACATTGGAATAGATATTTGGAAAGCTTGTGAAGAGGCTAACCTTTGGTCTTGAGCTTTCTTACGAGTTGGAGATTGAATTTACTGAGTGTTGGGATTGTTCTAGAAAGATCAAGCATTGTAACTTCATCTTGATTTTATGGATCAATACAAAACAGATAGTGGGGTTTTGAGTTGTGGCTTTCCCTAGATATTTAATTTGTTATGTGCCTTTGATTCTATTCCTCTATTTATTATTGTTTTCTCGATGATTATGGGCTTTCGTTGTAAAGATTAGAAGTATATTCTTGTCTCTTGATTTAGAAAATTGCATTAGCTTGTGAATTTATAGGATTTTATACAGATATGAAGATCCTTCTTTCCCATTCTAGAACACACAAGATTTATTCTCTAGTAGTCTTTTCTTACTGTTTATGTGTCAAGGTCTATTTTAGAGATTTCTGTGGTTAACATGTTGGAAACACAAATCCCTTGATATGACGCAAATCTACCCATGAAGATGCCCATAAACATTTGAAATTTGTTATCTATCTAGGATCTATTAATGGACCTAGGAACCTATCCTACAAACCTAGGAACTTCCCAGCACATAGATGTTTTCATGATAAGCATTCTAATGTTAGAAATACCGACTTATCTGCTTTTAAGACTATGGACATGTCAGGAAACATATAAAATTTTTGATATGTTCTGGATTGATTAGTGAAAATGCCTATGTATCCTTCATACCTGGAAACTTCCTAGCACACAAATTTGGAGAAATTTGTGAACCAAATTTGATAGGAAGATCCTTCTTTCCCATTCTAAAGCACACAATATTTTTTCTCTAGTAGTTTGTTCTTGGCATTTGTGTGTCGAGGACTATTTTATTGTTTTTCACTGGTTGGCATGTTGGAAGCATGGATCCTCGATATGATCTAGATCTACCTTGAAGCTTCCTAGAAACATCTATTTTTTTTTTATCTATCCAGGATCTATTAGTGGCACTAGGAACCTATCCTTTAGACTTAAAAACTTCCCAACATAGAGATCTAGAGAAAAACCATTTTACTTTTGGAGAACAAGGATAGTTTCTTAAAACTTTCTCCTAATAAAACCTAAAAGGGTTGGGCCTTACATCTCATTCCAAAGTGTATAAGAAGATCCCCCATTCCCATTGCAAAACATGCGAGATTTCTTCTACCTGCAATTGTGAGATGGTTTTAGGCCTTTGGTGATTAGTTGTGGAATTTTGTTGAGGACTTGTATTCTTAAATAGAAGCATGGAACTGAGAATAAAGGCTTCTTAGAGGGCCAATAACTTCATTAAATTTCAATGGCAGATACATCGTTGATTTCTTTTGTGTTTGGGTGGATGTATGCATTTTTTCCGACATGTTACTTCTGTTCCCAACATATTTGTTAGTTATTATATTATATTATCAACATTTTTCATTATTTTTTCCTCAATGAATTAATGCCTCCAAGTAAATTATGTTTTTTTTTTTTCATGATAATCATTATAATGTTACAAATACAAACAGAAGGAAAGATAGCACCAAGAGAAAAGGCAAGGGTTTATGCTACAGTAGCAGGACCCTGAGGCCTCCAATATGTTTGACTTCCTAAAGATGAAACCTTCATTGATTGTTCATTTTCCCAATAGAATTGTGCAGGACCTCAAGGCTTCCAACATGTCTAGCTTCCTCAAGATGACATCCTCATTGGTTTTCCATTTTCCCAAAATAGTTGTGCGAGGCCCTAAGGCCTCAGACATGTCCAGCTTTCTCAAGATGAAACTCTCACTGATGTTTCATTTTCCCAATAGAACTTTTCTCTCACCATAGTCGACCTACACTCTCATTACAGTCCATCTACCCAACAAAATTGTGATGTCACGATAATCAACCTATTTTTTTGCCTTGACCCTACCTTCTTTTGCTCCACTTGGACACTATATTGAATACTAATAACTAATAATACCCATATTACTATATAAAATATCGAAAACCCATTACCACTTATTATATGGGTAATATATCATTTTATGTTTTTCCCATTTTTCACACCATAATATGAACACACATGATATCGTATTACTTTGTCAGTGAAGCACCTGTGGGGTTATACACTGGTTATATCATGTGTATTATCTATGTCTCTTGTCAACAATCATTTAGTTATTAGTTGATTGATGAATGTATGGACTAATAAGTGTTTTTTCAACTATGAGGAGAGGGCATAGAGCCAAATCTCCTACTATTATGATCAGATATGCATTTATGAACTATAGCTTACATGTTTTGTTTGACAAAATGTTTAATGTGTTCTAGGAAGTATAGGTCAATTTATTGATTCGATTTTGGATGTTTAGCTTTGTTCTCATCTAAAAAAAGATTTTTGAAAGTCCTAGAAATTTATGGGAAGTGGTCTAGAGGCTGGCCTGAAATTGTGGCTTAGATCTCGGGACCACACCCTCTGAACTCTAGATTTTGGGGTATAGCTGCATGGAAGCGATGTCATGCATGTTGTTGGAGCCCTATAGCTACACCCTCACCTTGTTGTGCATGCAGTTGGGGATTACGATGTGAGAAAGGGAACCCAAAATTAGGTTTTGGTCACTTGGGGGGTTCTTTAGCCCCTGAATATCTTGCAAGCCTTGAGTAATGTCTCTAAGTTGTCATTTTTTTACCCCACTTCCATAACTGAAGCTTTGAGGTTGATTCATTGTAACTCTTCATATCATGTTTACCCTGGTAGGCCACTGGAATTGGGTAAATGTGGGAGGAGGCATGTTACAGGTCGACATTCAACCAATGCCGTTGTGCCCAATGCGGTATAATAGGAGAGAAAGATGTGAAAAAATAAAATAAAGGTTGGATCATTTTCTGGTGTTTAATTATTTACTTGAAACAAGGAGGCACTACAAAAGCTAAATAGGTGAATTTTTTGAAGGATTATCATATCATGGCCCCATTTTTCTAACACTTGGGAAGAAGATAGAAAAGAAAAAGGCACCATACAAATTCAACTCTTACTGGATCAAAGAAAGTTCATTCTCCAGTTTGGTTAGATCCAATTATGTATCTTTTGATTCTTCAAGTGCAAAATCTGTGATTGAACACTTCATCTATAACCTAAATAAGTTGAAACAAGAGGTCATTGTATGGGATTGGGCTCATCGAAAAAGAGAAAAGAATGAGATAACTGAGCTGGATATTGGAATCGCCCAATTGTATATAACTCAACCATATAGAATGCTTTATGAGAAGGAACTACAAATGTTCAAACCTTGGAAGCAAAGAAAAAAGGTACTAACATATGAGGAGGAAGCAACTTGGAAAATACGAAGTCGAGCTCTCTGGTTTAAACAGGGGGACAATAATACTAAGTTTTTACATAAGTTCACAAAGAGCCAATGGTTATCCAACACCATATGGGAGATGATTTGGGATATGACTCTCTTATTTCTTCACAAGAAGGTTTGAGTAATTTATCTCTCAATTTCTTCCGAAATTTATTTAAGGACATAATGGTTACTAGGATTGAAGCATAGTTGAAGGTCATTACATTTTTTCCTATAATGTTTGATAATGAATCCATTTAGGTTTTGAAGAATTTGATTACTCATAAGAAAGTTATGCTAGTTCTTAAAAAAACCAATAAGGAAACGAGTTTGGGACCTAATGGGTGGACTACATAATTTTATTTCTAGTTCTTCGACATCCTTGCTTAGGATTTAGTTAGCATCATTAAATAAATTAGAGTGGGAGGAATAATATCGGGGGCCTTCAATTCCACTTTCATAACATTAATTTTGAAGCAAACCAATCCATATTCTTTCGCAGATTATCATCCTATATATTTATGTAATTTCCTATACAACTTGAATTCAAGAATTCTAGCTATTCTTTTGAAGGCATAGTTGTCGAAAGGCATATCTAAACGAAAATTTTGATTTTTGAAAAATAGGTTGCTCGTTGATGCTATTGGATTAGTTCAATAAGGGCTAAATAGTATGAAATTCAATAATCTCCAAAGGTTAGTGATGAAATTAGATCTAGTTAAAGCCTATGATATAGTAAATTGGGTCTTCCTGACACTTGTTTTACTCAAATTGGTCTTCCTCTGGATATCACTTATTGGATAATAGGATATCTCACTTTGACAAACTTTGTGATACTATTCAATGTCATACCAATTCACCTTTTTAAATCTTCTAGAGGCGTTCGATGATAATTTCCACTTTTACCATTTTCATTCTTGTTGGTGGCAAAAGTCTTTAGTCTTATGCTCAATTAGGCGACAAGGGAATGGAGAATCAAAGGTATACAAGTATCTGTTTGGTTAATTTAGTGTGTCCTAAATTGCTACATTAATTGTCAATGCGGGATTTGTAAGCTAATGAAGTGTGGCGCACTATATGTGCAAGATAACCTATTTCATACTTTTGTCGTTTTTTACTTTTATGTTGTTTTGGGGGTTTTTATGTTTGTTTATTTCCTAATGTGAAATGGAAATTCTATCCCTAAGTTTTAAGATTACTCTAAAAGACAAGTATGGATATAAATTTTCAAGGCAATTATGTCCTTTATAATGATTTCCAAAACTTCAAACTTCAGAGCGTCTTAGAGCATACTGATGATGAAACTAATTCCTAAAAGAAAATGAAAATATGCCACTATTCTAATCAAACAAACAGTGAACTATTGATCATGAAACCATTATCCCTGCTACTGTCTAAATACAAAAGAAATGAATTAAGTTACTGCACTCAAAGAAATCCAAATATTGCAAGTAAAGTAAAACTGAAATCAAATTACATCAATTCATAGTCTGACCCCTCGCCAGTTAGTCCAGATATGGCTTTCGGAGGTAATCATCAACAACTTGAGTGATCTGATATCTAATTGCAGAAAGGTAAAACTAAAATCAAATCACACATTCATAATTCGATCCCTCGCCAGTAGTCCACCTATGGCTTTCGGAGGTAACCGTCAATGATATGAGCAATTTAATATCTAATTGCAGAAAAGTAAAAGTAAAATCAAATTACATATTCATAATTCGATCCCTCACCAGTAGTCCAGCTATGGCTTTCGAAGGTAACCGTCAATGATATGAGCAATTTAATATCTAATTGTAGAAAAGTAAAACTAAAATCAAACTACATATTCATAATTTGATCCCTCGCCAGTAGTCTAGCTATGGCTTTCGGAGGTAACCATCAATGATATGAGCAATTTAATATCTAAGCTAACTAATAAAGCAAGGAAATGAAACTGAAATGAACGAAACAAAATTGGAATTAAAAACTAGGAAAAGAAAATTTAGCAGAGAATTAATCCAATGTCATTAGTCATTGTGAAAATTATATTCAGATGCCCGGGCTGTCTATTCTATCCTGAAGCATACACACTGATCAGCGTTAACAACAATGTACAAAGCATGTAAAATTATGAACAAGAATGAAGCGTTAGTACCATAGCAAATGAAATATACATAACTGAATAACTATGGAATATATGTAACGGAATTAAAGAAACACTACATAAATCTGTATAGCAATAAAAGAACAAAACCTTGGCGTGTACAGGGGCCCTCTGCATAACCTTGGACAACAGCTATCAATCAAGAATTACACTCACACAATCATGTAGAAACAGGGTCTTCTCATATGTTTCAAAACGCAATCACCACAATGAAATTAGTGTCATGGCACAGTGGGATTTTTTTAAGAGCGAAATTACATTCAAAAGACTAGCTACTATGTGTATAATAATGCATTATTTATAACAAAGGTTGCATAATTGTTTTCATGTAAAACTATGTGAACAGAGGACACGTGAAAAACAACTTCCATGGATTTAGCTTCATAGCCGCCGAGATTAGGCAATCTATTGAAAGCGGCTATTGGATCCACATCATGGTTAGCCTACGGGTGTCAGCGTGCCTCTAGAGATCTAGAAACAGCCACGAAGGTCTTCACGTGTTTGAAAACGGAGTCTTGTTGCGGTAGGACTCTCCTGTTTAACCACCACTTGACCACTGTTGACCACAACCTTCTTTGATGAATCTAGTTGGACCAATGGGACTTGATCCATGTCCAGGTCATTTCCAACTTGCCCATGTGGCTTGCTTTACCTCGTGACACCTGCAACCTGTAGTTTAACAAAAACGACTGCGGAAAGTTAGAAGATTCCGGAGCTCATAAGCAAAAATCTAGTTCAAACAGCAAACACAAGGACATAGTTAAAAAACCACTTTAAATGCTCTTTTATGCCTAATATGCAATGATGTCGATAGCTTAGGAGGTCCAGGTGAATGGATAGAAGCTAGAAAATTGTGTAGGAAAGATGCAAGTTTGGGGCTCAACATACCCCCACTGTGAAGGTGTTGCATGTCCCCATGTAACCAAAATTTTAACTATCCCCCCTTCAAATCATATGATCTAAGACTTTTGCCAGTACATCTAGCCCTCTTCTTCTCTTTCTTGGTGCTGCTAACATCCTGGGCTTCTTCATCAAGCATCTGAGCTTGAGATTGATTAGTGCTCTACTTATCTTCCTGCACTTTTTCTTCAATTTCCTATTCTTTTTCTGCCATAGCCCAAGATGTAGCATGGTATTGTCATGAATGATCTTATCCAGTCTACTTTGTTCATTTAATGCTTCATTTTCATGTTTAAGGTGTCTATTTAGGACCTCTAACTCAAAAATTTCCTGTTTCAATGATTGGATTTGAGTGTCCTGTGCTGGATGAGGCTGGATGGATGAAGTTCTTGGATTTGTGGCTCTCTTTTCCAAGGATTCTATATAATCATACATCTCTTGCTGATTAGGGTCTATCTCGGGTGAAGTTTTCCTTGGGTTGACCTCAAAGTTCTGTTGAGGAGGACTGATTTCAAAGTCTGGCCGAGAAGGACTTATGTCAACATCTGGAGGACTAGTTTCAATATTTAGCTGAGAATGAGGTGGGTTATGGCTAGCTGGAGGTTTTTCCTATGTTCCCCCTCCTAAGTCAATAAAATGGGGCCCTTTTGTTTGTGCTTTCCTCCAGTTTTCTCTAAGCCTGATGCTTCTCCTTAAATGTTGTGGGCCAGTGCCCTCTTCCTCCATACTCTGTTTTTCTTTTTCTTTCTTCTTGGCTGCAGTTGATTGTCCTTGAAGGTGAGTTAGCCTTTCAGACAATGTTTGGTGGTCCTCTTCCAAGGAAGGTTCTGGTGATTGGTAGACATCCTCTATGTTTCTTTTCCCTTTCAACTTTCTTTGCTTTTTATCCTTGGTTCTTTCCTCCTTTTTTTTAGGCAGCTAATCTTCTTGATTAATTTCTTTTGGAGTGTCTTGAATTCTCACAATAGTTTCCTTTTTCCTACTCTTTATTTCTGTACTTCTCTCAAGAATTTCAGTGGATCTTGAAAATAGTTTCTCACCAAAAACCGTTCCCAGGTATCCCTCTTTTTCTTCAACTAGTCTTCAATTAAAATTTTCACCAGCCCGTGATGATATAAGTGGGGTTCTATGTCCTCTATATTCTTTTGGATGGTTGTGCACATCTTTTTCAAGCTCAGTAATAAAAAGTAAGGCAGATTTAGGGTTTGATTCTCTAAAAAGTTCATCAACAGTCGGGTATGATACATATACATTGCTCCGAAACGTCCTTCACACGTAATGAACTTTTGAATAATCAACAATAAACTGGCCCACTTCTCTTCTAAATCATGGACATGAATTCCACATTTGAATATAGTTACATCCATACCTGGATTGTGTAGGATAACCCTCCAAGCCTTCTCGTCAAAGCTCTTGTTCTTGAACCAGAGTTATCCCTCCTAAGGGAGTTCTGTAGTAGCTGCTATGGATGCCTTGGTAACTGTAAACTTGAGGTCCCCAATTTCCACCTCCAGGTTGTTAAAAGACATCACAAAAGCTTTTGTAATATCCTTATTATAGCCTCTGAACTTTTGAATAAACTGAACCCATCGTGCCATTTTCAATATGTTCTTTACTTGCGGGTACCCCTCCATAAACTTGGGCCCTTCCAGTTCTGCCCTCAACAACAAACCATTCTTTCCTTTTGTTCTTAAAACTCTCTGTGTGAGAAGGGTTTAGAGGAGGTGAGGCAACTGGATTAGCGGGAGTGAACAGGGTTTATGGAGAAAACCAGTGACTGTAAGTGGAAAACGGAGGGCAAGCAACAGAAGTGAATTCTCGGAATGGAGCGGAGACTTATGTGAACAAGCTAGAGATGTAGCTGTGGCTTCAAGAAAATAGTAGGGGATTTATGGCAAAATTTTTGAAATGGACAGTTGTGGAGTAGACATAAACACATTCATGAAATGGCTGCGGAATTTATGCGGTGGAGGAGAGCCGTAATCAAATCGGCCATGTCCCATAATTATAGGTGGAGTGTAGAAATGTAGCCGAACACGAGTTAAATCCGAGGATTAATCATGAGGTCGTTGGAAAAATAAACGCATGGTTTGTGGAGGAATGTTGTGGAATGGTTATCGAGGCTATCACGCCAATCATTGCATATAGTGGAGCTTGTTATTTAATAATTATGCAAAAATGTGTTTTGAATGCCATTTGAAATAAATTTCTACTCATACCTTGGACTTTTTGCTAGTTGTTGTCCATTAACCTTTGATCAGCTGTCCCTTGTTGATGTCTTTAGGTGCCCCATGTCTTCATAATATGTCCTCGGTCATACCTGCATTTGATTTTTATTATTTTTGCCTATTATCTAACTTCCAATGTTGAATGATAGGCTAGTTGTGAAAACAGAACTAGCTGCAGAATCAGTTTGCAACTGCGGAAACTGGATTCAGCTGCGGAAACTGACTCAATGATCATATGACTGAATGAGATGGATGAATGAGGACTGAATGAATGAAAATGGTCATAAAAACTTTTATTGGTGGAATGAAATGAAGTGGAGTGGAATGAAAATGAAGTGAAGTGGAATGAAAATGAGAAAGAGAGAGAGATTTTTTTTTTTTGGAAAATATATGGCATCAAGAGTTCCTGATTTTCACCCTGTATTTTCTGTATAAGACTGCCAATCAGTGATTGGTTTTCAGGCTTATACAAAATTATAATATAATATACTTTATTATTATATATATATATATTATATATATATATATATATATATATATATATATATATATATAATAAATATAATATATATATATTGTAGAATAAAAAGAACAAAGGCTAGGTTGGTGGAGAAGAAGGATTCTTCTTCACCAGCCTTATTGCAGAATTATCTTGAAAGATTTTGACAAATTCCTCTCTTGAGAGTGGCTTATGATAGATCTTTAATCGGTGACCATTCATAATAAGAGGAGCTTGAAATTCATCAATGGTTTTGATTCTTACCGCTCCATTACCAAAGAATTTGCCAATCTCGTATGGCCCAAGCCAATGAGTCAGAAATTTTCCTTTGAAATCTTTAAAATTGGAATCAAATAGCAATGCCCAGTCACCTTCTTGAAACTTTTTCTCTTTGATGTATTTGTCATGCCACTTAGCTCTTTGACACTGAACCAGATCAGTTCTTAGGATTGCTTCTTATCTGATCTCATCTAGTTCATTTAACTGCTCCATTCTATGCTTTTGGGCTTCTAATAGATCCATCCCCAATTGAACTGCCATCTTGAAGGTTTTGACTTGGAACTCAATGGGGAGTAGGACTTCTTTCCCATAAACAAGTTCATAGGG